>PNEQ01105580.1:0-12643 GCA_003012365.1 Medauroidea extradentata | reverse complement strand
ACAAACCTTAGTATCGGCGTACCATAGGGACAGCGGTGGCTCAGTGGGGCTGACCCCCCAGTAGCTAAGTTGGTTGAGCGACTGACTGACTTTGGTGCGACGGGTTCAGGGCTATATTCCCAGGTCTGGCTGGGTGTAACATTTGTGTTTGTTCGTTCGAGTCATTTCAATTGCCAGAGTCACCAAAACTGTCACAAGTAAGGAATTGTCTAATAATAAAGCTGTAAAGGTGGGATGTTTGACTATGAAATCGGTGACTATTCACAGATTCCGATAAAGAGTGCAAACATTCAACAAGTTAATTAGTAAATGTCCACATATTTTCCAGTATTTTTTCCACAGATTCAATAAGTGAAAACTGTTCTTTGAAAACAACTGGAAAAATTGTGAATATTCAGTGATTCACTTATGAGATGTTGGCACTCGTATAGGCAATCGATGAACATTCACAAATAAAAAAGTGACTATTTTGACTGATTCAAATTTTTGAAACTGCTCCATTCATCAGCGTGAATCAGTGAATATTCACTAATTCAGATTTAGAGTAAGATTCTCAGTTTCTGACGTTGAATCGCATCTCTCTACTTATATTATCGTTAGAGATTATGATTTATCGCGGGAAAACTTGATTTTTGCTGGATTTCAACACATATTCAGCTTACCAGAAGATAACTGGCTTTCACTTGTACATAGAGCTGTTTCCCTGTTTGACTAAGCCAATTAGAATCCTGCTACTGAAATATGTTATGCCTATTATTGGCCTGCAGATAGCTACGTTGTGTCAGAAGTATATCACCCAGTCATACATGTCACAAGAAACCAGTGTTTTCAAGGGCATGTTGGCACAAAATATTTTCGCGATATACAATAATCTTTAATTATCGTTGTTCGCTTAGCGCCCTATTTGCTGGAACCCAGAGTGACTCGAGCGAGAATGACTCCAACTCTGTCTGCATCTGTGTATATACATGCTATATTCCAGCTGGAAGGCTGCCAAGAGCCATTTTGTTGCTAGTTAGCGCGCAGATGTAATTAGCTCTCTTGGCGACGTCGAGACGAACGATAATAGAGTCGCTTAACTTCAACATCAAATAAACGTTGCTTATTTTGCAGAAATAAAGCAAACGGTAAAACGGGTTCCAGACGCTGATTATGTTTTATGAAGCTTTTTTTTTTTTTTTTTTTTTTTTTTTTTTTTTTTTTTTTTTTTTTTTTTTTTTTTTTTTTTTTTTTTTTTTTTTTTTTTTTTTTTTTTTTTTTTTTTTTTTTTTTTTTTTTTTTTTTTTTTTTTTTTTTTTTTTTAAAGGATTTCGTAAATAATGTCTGGCACATTTTACGAACTCATTTCCATTCATATCCTGTGTACACAACTGTATACATGTTTCTGGCTAAGTTCATTTATGATTATAACTGTCCGATCAAAATTTCGTAACCCAGGTGGATTGTTTTATAACACGTGGCTTACCTTATTTGTAGAATTAGTTTTCCATGATGCAAGGGGTTTCAATAACTGGCACGGAACATTGCATCGAACTTCAAAATTTCGCGTTTCTTTTAAAGCACAGATGTCAGTTATACAATTGTCTAATTTATTTATTTGACACGTTCTGAAGAGCGCTGAGCCAATAATAGATAATATCCGAAATGCAGGAGTAATCACATTATTTAAGTGTCATCAGGGAATGTATGACAATATGAGTATTCGCCATTGCTTGCGAATGTTGTCAAGTCGCAGATAAACCCACAAAAACATTAAAATACAAATAAAATAAAAATGCAACAAAATGACGAAAAAAATTATACATGGTCATATTTAATTAATTTTTTTCGTAATTTTGTTGCATTTTTTATTTTATTTGTATTTTTATGTTTTTGTGGGTTTATCTGCGACTTGGCAACATTCGTAAGCAATGGTATGAATACTCATCTTTAGAGACATGAACTTTTCGCGAAAAGAATTTTGCCCCACTTTGTTCCAGTGCCTTATGTGCACGTCTGCAGTTCTGCTTCATAGATATTGGCAGCGTGCCTTTGAACTGTGACGTTTCTCATTTGACTATACCAATCACAATAAGGTTACTGTAACACCACACGTCTGTGATTTGCGTGTAAAACCCCACAACACACGAATGTCAAAACATCCAATCTCTGACCGTGAAGCAAGTCTGCAGACGTGCACACAAGTCACTGACACAAAGTGAGGCAAATTTCTTTTCGCGAAAAGTTCATGTCTCTACTCATCTATCTTGTAATATATATTGTTGGACATAAGTCTGCTGATAAGTGATAACGCTAACTTTTCCGTTCTCTAACTATCAAAAACATCACAACTAACTGGCAGTGATAATTAGAGGCATGAGTTTGTGCGGAAATATTTTTTGTCCATCAGTAGAGGCACGGATATATCGCGGGTTCAACGACCAGCCGGCTAGACTGCACAGTCCTGTATACACTATGTCCTCAGATACTTGTATATTGTCAGCTGCTACAGTGAGTTGTATCTCAGTTGTCAGTGAATAAGGAAAGGAAAATTTCGCTAATTCAATGACCTGCATGTTAGAATGCACTATCCTATACATACTCCAGCAAAGACAATTTGTCTACTAGCTGCTGCTCAGTGGAACAACAGACAATGAACGAATAGACGGGGCTTGAGTATGCATAGTACAATGGATTCTAGCCTGCAGGTCGTTGAATTAATGAAAATGTCCCTACCTTATCAGCGAGTATTCTCGTGCAGGTCTGCTCAAGAACAGGTTTGAGGGCCAGTGAACCAATCGCCAAAGTAACTTGTACGAACTTGACTTCAAAATATAACTTGCCCTGGAGTGAATCCGCGAAATATCCGGGTCTCCAGCCATAGTGTTTTATTGCCTTACGTGTACATCTGCAGCTCTGCTTCGTGGTAATTGGGTGTGTGTATTTGTGAAGGTGTGTCGCTAATTTTACCATCCCTATGAGAATAAAGTTTCTGCGACGTAATCTAAGTTGCTGGGAGTTAAAGACATGCAATCACTAGACCATGGCCGTCTTCAGTAGAAGGCGGGAGTCTTGAATGTGGCAACACTGCATCGGGGGCCTTCTGCTTGTCACTTCTTGGCCACCCTAGTCTCTGCAATGTGTCTAGATGCAGTTTTAGTGGCGTGTACACGTGTACACTGAGTACTCAAGCTTTTCATTGGCTGCTCGCTGATACAGTGATTCAACACGATTGTACCTGCATTTAGAGGCTTCTCAATTATTGGTTTATGATTAGTAGGGACCTGAAAAATTCGCGTTTTCATTTAGGTACATGCTAGAATTCCAGCAAATATAAGTTCTTGCCCTTTTCACAATTGGCCGTTTACTTATTTGACAACTCCTGGAAGTCGTTGAACCAATAATAACACTGTAACTAAACGTAGGCCAATTTCACTGCGTCATCGAGCAGCTAATGAACAGCTGCTGTCTGCTAGAGAACACATATGTTCTTGGAGGCTAGCCTACAGCTCAGTGAATCCGCAAATTTTTCCGGTCTCTAATGATTAGGGACACCTAAATTTCGCGAAAAGAATTTTGCTCCTCTTTGTTTCAGTGCCTTACGTGCACATCAGCAGTTCTGCTTCATGGTTATTGGCAGCGTGTCTATGCGAAGAGCCGTATCTCATTCGACCGAGCCAATTACAATAACGTTCCTGCAACACCACACGTTTGTGATTTGCCGGTAGAATCCAAAGATTTGTGAGAGTTTAAATATCCAATCACTGACCACGAAGTAGAACTTCAGATGTGCACGTAAGGCACCGAAACAAAGTGAGGAGAAATTCTTTTCGCGAAAAACAGGGGTCCCTATTTATGATACTTACGAACGTGTCAAATAAGTCAAAGGCCAATTGTGAAAGTGACACAAATTCAGAGTGGTTTGAATTCTATTATGTTACCTAATCAAAAATTGGCGTTTTTTTCATCTACTTATCACTAAAGGTACGTAAATTTCGCAGATACATTCCAGGTCAGGTTGAACGCCAATTATGTATACTTCATTGTCATGTCTGTGACTTGCTGGCGGCTGTTACGAAACGCGTTCGATTGCTGCAAGCCAGTAGTAAATAAGGAAATAATGCGAAGTGCTATCGCATGCTACCTGCTTGTACGGTTATAAGCCAATACATAATTGATTGTGGCCAGTGAGTGTATAGCACTGACAAGTCTAGGGCTGCTGCCAGATGACTCCGCGAAATTGACGTACCTCTAGTTATCACTGATATAGGAAGCCAGAATCCACTACGTTATGATTACACGGAGCTCCGACCATACAACACCTGAGGTTTGCTATTGATAAAGCCAGTGAATTTTGGTGAAAAGAATTCTGCAACAAGTTGTTTCAATGCCTTACGTGCACACCTGCAACTCTTGTTCGTTGTTATTGGCATAGTATAATAGGACAGAGGCGTGGCTCATTTGACTGCACCAACCAGAACAATGTAACCACGACACCACACGTCTGTGATATGCGGGTAGGACACCGAGACGCCTAAAGTTAAAAACTTCCAATCACTGACCATGAAACTGAGATACAGGTGTTTACATAAGGCACTGAAACAAACTGTTGCAGAATTCTTTTCTCCAAAAATCACTGGCTCTAGCTATTGGTTCATCATATTCTTGGGCTTACCGCGTGAAATACTGTACAGTCAGTCACACGAGTCTGTATATACGTACAAATGTTTGTAATCTAGCATGGTAAACACATACAATATGAAATTATAGGGTATCAAATTATAAATAGAGACATGTAAAATTCCCATTATTTTCTGACAGCTGAATAGACTCCAAGTGACTATAGGCTTGTTTGACGTCTCCCGCTGGCCGATATTGTCGTGACTTGCCGCGGAGAATGCTTACACGGTAGAGATGCCAATCTCTGTAAAGACGTAACACACGTCAATGGCAACACTTAAAAGTTCGTGGCCAGCTGAATCGCAGATTATGCTCTGTTATGTATAGGAAAGTGAAGCTTAGTCTGCTACCAAATGATAACGCGAATTTTGCATATCTCTACTTAGAAGACATCAAAAGGTGTCATGTTGGGAAAGAGTTTCGCAACACTTTCTATGTGTAAAAACTAATATGCCCTTTGCGTTGCCACTGAAAACAGATGAGTTTACCTCTTGCATGTTTTTTTATATATAACTAGAATCACTAATTTTTGTAGAAAATAATGCTGCACCATCTGGTTTTAATGATTTATATGCACATCTGAGTCTGTGCTTAAGGGCACAGTCTACCGCAATTTTCATCACCATTTCCTATTTGTACCAGATATTTTTTATTTTATTTTAGACACAAGATGTGACCAAAATTAAGCTCTTATAAATTTTTTTTTATCTCTCATAGTTTTCGCGTAGTGGCTTGTTAAAGTCATATTTTGCATGTTTCCGTTTTAAGAACTACACTAAAACCAACTGATGTACCAAACTCAATAAAATCATAATGGATAAAGACATTGCAGGATACAATGACATACTCATAAAATTAAAGAATAAAAATTATTTGAATTTTAAAAAAATTCTGAAACTGAAATTAAAAATTTTTTAAATTAATTTTTTAAATACAAATAATTTTTATTCTTTAATTTTATGTGCATCTTATTGCAGTCTAAAATTTCTTTATCCACTCAGCGCCTGAGACTTCTGCACTTCCGCCAAAGACGTATTGTGCTGCAGTAACTTTATTCTCTTTGGTACATTCAAATGAGCAACACTTCTACTCAAAGACACTGTCAATAACTAGAGCCACGGTTTTGTCGCGGAAATATGTTTGCAACATTTTATTTCAGTGTCTCGCGTGCAGCTCGGCAGCTATACTTGACGGTTATTGGCAGCGCGTCTTTGTTCAGAAACTTCCCTCGTTTGACTGCACCAATGACGATGAGGATATCGTGACGCAATACGTCTGTGATTTGTCAGTAGAACCTCAAGACAAGTGCCAGTTAAAACGTCCAGTCATTGGCCGTGAAACAGAGTTGAGGATGTGAACATAAGGCATTGCAACCAAATAGCAGTGCTGTACATGTAACATGCTGCGAACCTAGATGTAATCGCTTAATATAATATATCCGCAGTGAATTTATGTTAACAAGTAGAATGCAGTAATTGGAGATCATAAAAAGAGAATATTGAGAACACAGCCTAATAAATGAGGGCGTACGTAGTGAAACATTGGAAGATGAAGCAGACTCGGCCAGAGGCCAGAAATATAAAATGATCGATAGCTATATTAAATATCTGATGAAAGGAACTCCAGCATATCTTAAGAAGAAGCAGGGGAAAAAATTAATGAAATTGCTATAAAGTTATGGAAGGTTCTTATCTTACTGCGAAATATATATCTCCCTAATTGAAAACTAACACAATCTCGCGGGACTTAAAAAGCAATTTGAAGTTTCAACGAGGACTCAAAATATTACTCAACCTTCTGTGAGAGAGAGTCAAGCAAGTTCCGAAGTAAGTTTTAAAATATAGCAGATGCCTATAATGCTCGTTCTTGTGTAATTATGTTAGAATGAAGAATTATGCATGAGTACATTACTAACCTGATAACCATAGCCGTGAAACTATGAAACGGTATTAGCATTTTTGGATGAATTGGTTCTCGTGCCAATTAAAATTTAATTTCAATGCTTAGTTAAATTTTTAAAAGAAAGCTTATGAATGTTTCAATTTGAGAACATTTTCTAAACGTTTATATTACTTAGACAAATGTAATGGCATTCGGCAACGCTGTATTTTGTAATTTAAAAACTATTTAGTCTGTACGAGTGTCAAATTAATAAATCGGGTAATGTTCGTATCATATGTTTGTGAGATCTGGAATAAAGAGCTGTAGCTACTAACAAAAAGTTACAATCAACAAAACATAATTTTTTTGACAACTCAGTTTACAAAATACATATTAATCATACATGGTTTTAGTTTTTCTGTGTACTTGCTATATGTGGGTGTGTCCCTCATTTAATTACACGTTTGGAAGTTCGTAATTAAAACATACACAAGTTTTAGGTTTGCCACTTTCATTCATTGCCATTTTGATACCACTTGTTAGGTTGGTTTTTAAGGTCTTAGTTGAACGAAATTTGTCCGAGATTTAAAATTTATCGAAAGTGGTGAAGTGTGAAGTTAAATAATTTTCAAAAATCCAGAATTTTTTTTTTCTTGATACAGCAAACAAACACTCCTTTTCTCAGTTACGCTTTTTTGCCTTGTTTTATTTTTAAGTGACCAGCCGGTGTTTAATACGTGCTTACCACATGTGTTTCCTCAATACGAATAACTATTCACACCCCGTTTATTCAGATAAATATACCCATGTTGGAAGGTTTGCTAACGATTTTCTTAGGTTAGTATTTTCAGTTAAATTTTTTCATTTAATTATGTTTTACAAATATGTATTAACAATGCTTCAGTCAAACACAAAATATTTCTGGGAAAAAATATTGGCTTACCAAGTATAGTCACAGAATTTTCGACGTTATGGTGTAAATTTGAAGCATGCCACGACTTTGATTGGAAAACTCGCTTATCGCTGGACTCTTATTAAATGTGATTTAATATTTGTATTGTTATAAATATACGGTAGTCAGGCTCGGTTCTCTGAACTCAATCAGCATTTTGATTCATAGGGTTATACGAGATTTGTAAAAGAAACTCAGTAATTTTACTCCGCAACTACTCAAAAAACCAATCTTATTTTGAAGGGGGGTGTTTAAATCTTTTTAAACCCGGAACTTCATACCTATACCGTCCCAGCGATTGTGTGAATATGATTTTTGACGTATTTCTGGCAACTCAACCAGGAAGGTATTTGAAAATATTGAAGCATTCGATAGCGGAAAGTTTGCTATATGCGTAAGGAAGGTTCATAGAATTCACAGATTGTACAAATAATTCATAAAATCTTGCTAGGCAGAGGTTTTTGAGAACGTAGAGAAACAGTAACGATTTTTTATACAGTACGTTGATATACTTTCATCTGACGCTTATTCGTCTATCACTGAAAGGTAAAGCTCATTTTACGAATTCTTGAGAGTAAGTTGGGGCAACTAATTCGCCGGTTTTGCAACATGAGTAGAATAACAGTATTTTTAAAATCATATATCAGTTTAGTTTTTAAAACATACTAATTACTTTAATAATAATTAAGTCGTTGTCTGGAATAGGTATTTACTTTGATAGGATACTTTTCTTCTACAAAAATATTTATCAGTTCACACGGAAAATATTATTTGCATAAAATGAACTCTGCTAATAGTTTTCATTCCACATCAGTGTTTTTTTTTTTAATAAGTGCTTTTGGTTCAGGAAAATAAATCTACTTTAGGAAGTATTTGAATGCTTTGAAAGTGATTATGCATTGATCTGACTTTACGATTACCTAAACTCTAAGCTATGATGAGTATTTTTACAGTACAACTTCCTAAACTCATCTCAATTAATGTAATTAATGTGGACAGTGACCAGTCCCTGCCACCAAGACACTAAAAATGGAACGAAAATAGGTCCTTGTGTTCGAAAGAGTTCGATCAAGAAGCCTATACTACATTGGCTTAGTAATTTTGAATCTTTCTTTGCAAGAAAGACGATCCTGTTTCAACTGAGTAATATGTAAAGTTTTAAGGGTAAGATAATTAGATTAAACATTTAAACTAATTTATTAAACCATTGTAAACTAATCTGAATAGTATTCACAGCGGGCGCTTACGAAAATCATTTAAATGAATGAACATTCAACAACTAAAATTTTCGAGGAACATGACTTATAAAAAGTGTTTCGAAGTGATAGCAAAACTTATATTATTTCTTCTTATTTTATGTACTTATTAGGTTACTTAAGGATAATTCCACTAATTGTTATAAGCTCATGATTATTGCAAAAAAATTTCGCAGATAGTTGCAATAATTTTGTAATAGGGTCAGTTTAATGCTGGTTCTTATGGAGAAAACTTCATGATTTGACAATGTTTAGTTTTTCGCCCGAAGTTATCTCTGCAAGCGACAGCATAATGGCTACTTACCGACACCAGAGCAAATGGCAGCTGTAATGATTCCTTTCCGAACGTTTTCATAAGAAATGTAATAACGTTCTTTACCTGAAGTACATGTAACGTCACAATTGTTAATGTTTCATAAGCGCCTTGTGATGTGAAAGTTGTGTTGTCTGCACAGAAGTAGTGTCAGGTGTGTCTGTTGTGCTGCTAGACACTTCACTTACAATCCTGCAAGAACCAGGAAGATACTTGTTACATCAGCACGCCGGTCAGTCTCATTCGTAAATAATGTCTATGTTCCATTATTAGAGACAGGGAATATTCGCAGGTTCGGTGACCTCCAAGATTATCTGTGTACTCATGTAGTCTACAGCAGCTCATTGGCTGCTCGCTGACTCAGTGCTACCACATGACTAGGACTATATCTTCTCTATTATTGGCCCGTGATCCTCCAGAAGGTGTCAGATATGGCAAGGGCCAATTGTCAAAGTAACGTGAAGTAAAAGTTGTTTGAATTATAGATTGAAACCAAAACAAAAAGCGAATCTTTCAGGTACCTGCCCATTATTTACAACATACCGACATCGAAAGTGTTATCTTGAAGGAAGAGAGATGACCTGAACGTAACACTAACCTCCCCATCTCCTTGTACAGTCAATCTTAGTAAATAAGTAACCATGTTTTCCCTTCCTACTTTATGAATGTACCTAACTGTCATAGACGAAGCCGCGGGGTGGAAACTCACAGGACCAGCCATTATGTCAGACAGTCGTCAACACTTACCTCCATATTACAAAAAAAAAAAACATTTGAAAAGAGTATAGGAAGAAAACTAATTTATTTCAACCAGATTCTGTGTATATACTGAAGTAACGACAACAGTTTAGAATGAAATTATTTTTACAACAGCCACTTAGATGCGACAGTATTTTTTAAACTTGATAATGCGACATGTCAGTGTTTTCTTTATTTTTTATTTAAGATTTAATTTGTTACAGTAAATAAGCGGCACCTCTGCTGAAAGACACGTTTCCAATATCTGTTAATGAGAGTTGCAGACTTGCACGTATTGTATTCAGTCGAGTTGGTACAAAATTCTTTTCACCAAAAATCAGTGGCTCTACGTAGACACATGTTTGAAATGTCTGCTTTTATAATAGGTACACATAATTAAAACAATTTAAATAGTTTTAGGTTTGAAAGATCAAAAATGTCTTGCTACCACTCAGTTCAAGTTACAGTCGAGGACGTCTTACCCAGTGAGTCTAGGGTAAGGAAGTAGACTGCATCTAGAAGAACCCACCAGCATGATGAGTTCAATTAACCTCCGCCAATCATCTCAGAGATATTGCTTGACTGGAGACGAGGGCCCATGTACTCCTGTTACAAGACGACATTCGCCCAGCTTCTTCCGAACATGGGAGGAGACTTTCCTCTTACGTCCCTCCAACCCACTTCCTCTTTTTATTTACGTACCCTTTTTTTTCATCTCACGTTTAAAATACGCTTACAATATTTCGTATACTTTTCATCAGATAAGGCTTTCTTTATTTGCGTTCATTTCTTTCGTCTGTACGAAACCAGCATTTTCGTTACTGTTTAAAGTAGCAGTAAGAATATATTTTTTCAGGCGATTAATTAACCTGGATTAATAAGTTCTGCCCTCTAAATTCATATCACAGTTAAAGGATCGATTGCTAAGGACTTGTATGTAGTTAATAATTAAATAGTCACTAAATACGAGTTTTATTAGTACTGTCTCGTGTTCATTTTAATATTTAAGTTTTTTTCCTAAAATTTACCTACAGAATGTCGAATTATTAAAACATGTATATGTGTAACTGTCTACTATACAGAAGCTTAGTTAATAGAACAACAATAAAATATTTACGTAATTTTAAATTTAAAAAAATGATGTTTTACTTTTAAATGTATCACAAATTTGATAGTATCGTTATGTAACATAACAAGAAAATACTTTTCATGCGTTCTTGATCGATATAGTGCACATAAAAGCTTTGTTTAGCATTTCATTTTTTTTTAAATTGTGTGTTAACATGTAAGGGAATTTTAATGCATAGAAAATTCGCTATCCGTTGTTGTTTTCTAACTTAAAAGCGTTTCTTTAAGAACGTACAAGAATGTCATTTTGGAATTACTAATAATCGATGTATTTACGAAACTAACTAAACACACAAAATCGCGTAGAACTAAGACTAGACGCGTATAACCTACCTGCGGAGTTTCAGTGCAGAATAATAAAATAAGCTACTATTCCATCGGTGTAAATTGTACAAAAACATTTCTGCGACAAAAAATGCACAGTAAAGTTAAGCGCAGTTGAACTGGACGAAGTTATATAGAAAGAAATCAACCAACGAAGTAATTTATTATAAGATAATCAGAACAAGTAGAAGGAGAAGGTACGAAATCTTTCCTAGAAAAGAACCAGTATTACATTCTATATATTTGAAGAACAATTAGAACCAAGAAACAGCAATCTATGCAAGGTTTAGTTACGTACAATAGACTTTGATTTGACTATCTCACTTCAAGTATACTGTGGGGAACGTCATTCAATTGTTACCCAGGAATTCATAGCGCGCGATTTCTCTCTCTCTCTCTCTCTCTCTCTCTCTGACTCTCTCTCTCATTCTCTCCAGAAAAGCACCATTAATATTTTGAGAAAACTGTTGAAAACAAAAAATCAAAAATTAGAGTCCAGGAAATGTCACGAGTAAAGTACAGTAAGCTGTATGCTAGATTTCACAGATATTTGTGTTTAGGCTGTTCGTTAAAATATCAAACAAATAAAATAAACAATAAATAAATTTTCGTACCTCTGCGAAGATTGTTCTCCTAAAAATACAGACATAAAAGTTTGCAACACGATAATTGAAATGCCAGCTAAGATCACAAACAATTCAGATCACAAACAATCTAAACTTACTAATTGTGTACGACATGAAGGTTAAAGCTGTATGGTAAATATTTCGTAAGTTAGTCTGTAATAATTAGAATTTATTGTTTTTGGGCATACATCATTGCTCATGTTTTGCTGATCAAGCTTGTGTTGAATGACAAAGTACAAAAAGAACAAAAAACAGACATAAAACACACAAAAAAACAGAAAAAACAATCCTAGAGGATTTCTGTCTGTTTATTTGTTGTTTTATAAATTAGACAACAAGGAATTCTAAAGATAGAATTCAGTCGAATATCGATAAAACACTCAGACACAAAATAAACTTGTGTTGTCTCTTATATTTTGTTTGTTGGCCACTGTTCACTTTTTTTGTCTACTTCCATCTTTTTCCATATTGTGAATCTGGTTATATTTTGTCTGGTATTTGTGCCTGGGTGTTGTGTCGATATTCGACTTAATTATATCTGCGACGCTTTTGTTGTTGTTTTGCTCGCGACCCGCGTTTGGTTATGATAAGATGTGTCGCTGCTCTGTCTCTTACGTGATTAATGCTGGATGATTGGGTTCGTATTGAGTAATGTTGTAGTATGCCCGGCTAGCTTTAATTGAAATAAAATAACAAAGAAGTTTCTTTTTAAATCGGCCTAAGGGACTCACGCACTGCGGGTTGCGTCACGAGAGGTAGATACTTA
>PNEQ01105578.1:0-10420 GCA_003012365.1 Medauroidea extradentata | reverse complement strand
CACTCGTGACACGTATATCCCGTGTCTGTTAGTGTCGGCCATTCACTACGCGGGACACATCGTTGATGTGCGCGGTAACCACACATTTCACATTTCCATACGTCTGTGCCCTTTCCATAACACACTGGCTGCTGGCAACGAGTAGGATGTAGTTCGTTTCCGCATAACAGGTCCTGGATGTTTTGTTTGTTTCCCGGCTTGCATCGCGCGCACGTGAACTGTCCGTTGCGGGCATGTACAGCTTCGCGCGGTGTTCTGCACTGTCGATGGTACTGGCACTTACACACTGTACACATGAGCGTGGGCAGTCCTTCACCCTCACACCACAGAAAGTTCGCACACTGTTGCCAATTTGACTGTTGCGTCGGAACTCGTGTGTTCGGTTGTTTGTGTTCGCTGCACTGGCACTGTCTCGGTAGCAAAGGGTTGTTAAGTACTGTACTCTCCCGCAGTCGCATATAGTCCCAACACAGTTCCGTGTCCAGTCCGAGTGATGTCTGTGCTATAGTTGTTTTGTACATCCGGTTGTCGCGGTCAATGATTGCCCGTAGGTGTTGTTTACTTTCCGCCCCGTCGCATTTGCAAATTTTCCGCGCGCGCCCGAATTTGCCTATGCTCTCGTCCATGACGGGTTTTACACAGTCATTGCACAATGCAGTTGGTATTCCACCATACGTTTCCATCTTCCTGTTTCTGTGTTTCTCCCGTGGTTAAAGTACACGCGCACGTGGCAGTCCCCCTTGCGCTCAACCGGAGGGGGGCGTTGTTTACCGGTCCGAGGTCGGTAGGAGGGAGGGTAGAGTGCCGTCCCCTCTGCCTTGACGTCTCGTCTGTGATATGTGCGCGTCGCCAGCCTGTCGCGCCACGCCGCTGTCCCTCTCGCGCACGTATTTACCAGTACATTTCTCTCAGCTGTTACACACTTGGCTGTCCCGCTAATCTCGCCATACACTTTGTACTCGCTCTGTCACTGACATCTGCCATTGCGGAAATAAAGTTTTGATTTGGTACACTCAACAGTTCAACACTTTTTCCACTTGCCTGTTGTTGATTTTGCCACACGTTGAAAGGGCACCATCTGACGTGCTCTTGGTGAGGCCAGAGAGGTGTGGTGTCGTATTACATACCATGTGGGTCCAGTAACCCAAACACCTGAATGTGCCGGCTGCTCGCTGCTGCTGTGAGGGCGCGGGTCTACCGCCCGTGTGGGGATGTCCTCTCTGTGTCCTCCATGCCGGAGATGAGTGATGCATTGGTTCTGTGAATGGCTGGTTGGGGGGACTAGCTCCCGAAGGACCAAGAAGTGGCCGTGGCAAATAACACTCGCGGAATAAACTTCACTGCGATTTATTGTGATACTGGTCCACACAAATGATTGTACTCTCGTACGTTAAGCGGTCCCACACACACAAAGCCTGTGGTCGGCTGAAGCTGCACTGCGCGCACTCGCGTACACGACTATGAAAATGACTACATGAATGCTTAAGCCCCTGGGCGAAACGAGCTTGCAGGGATGGGGGTGGCGCTACTCCTCGATGCATAAAAAAATTGTAGGTTACTGATCCAACGAAATAACTGACTATTGTTAACTAAAATGTTCGGCACAAAAGAGTTGAAGGTCGAGGAGCCGCGATGCGCGTGGCCACCTCCCTCACGCCCGGAACAAGACTAAATCATGATGGCGGTCACCCGCGCTAGCTAGCGGGGGTGCGCGCCAAAAATGACCTCGTGACCGCTTTGCGCAAAAGTGTAACTAAACCAATACATCAAAACCCTTTAACAATCACATGATGCAATTCAAAACACTACAATACATTAACATACTGGTTATTACTGAGAAACATAAATTTGTTGACACTTAGGGAAATTATTTATTAATGCCTCCCGCTCCGGTTAGCTTGTTAAACTGTCTTTCTGAGTCTGAGCTGGCATGAATAGGAAAAACAATCATATCTCTGTACATGGCTCACTTAGTATTGACACTGAAATTAAATTAGTTGTAATTTGTTTGGCGTGCATTCCGTCGCCATTCCGTCGCCATTCCGTCTGTTAGGTTGGCACTCTGGGCCGCGCCCCGTGTTTTAGAGTCGTGTAGCGGAATAATTAGCACTTTTTATTCTCACTTGTGGCGTTGCACCGTGGTGGTTATGAACTTCGGTATGTATTTTATGTGTCCTGATATACTTGCATCTTTTGGATACACGCCCGCACTCCTGATTTTGGGACATGTGCTCCAGCACTCTCGCGCTTGATACTGCCAAACGCGGTGATGCTTTGTGAAACGACCAATGCCTCGAGTCACTGATATGCCAGGGTGTCGTGTGGTAGTTTTGTTTTGTTGAATTTTTCGTGTCTGAATAATTTTCTTTGTTTCATTATTCCGGCCACGTGGTTGCATGAACCTACCCGTTCTCTTGACTTCCCTGGTTCCGGGACTAGTCGAGGCGCGTTCCGTAGTTTTCACGAGTACTGGTGGTGCTGGTCGGTGTTGTTTTGGGCGTAGCACCTGGCACGAACGGTCGCTAAGATCGTGGACCGTCGGCACACGTCAACATTACATTTGAGGGCTAATATATTAATCACACCAATCCACTAAATATGAAGAACACAAAGTTTTAAGTAATAACCAATAAATATTAACAATAAAAACAAATGTGTGTTTTAAAACAGTACATTACCATAGGTGAATACTATCAACGTTGTAGCAGAATGAAGGCTGTGAATATGGTTACTATGGAAACGTTATGACAACGTTGTTGATAGTTACGTTGCCAACTTCAACAATGAAACGTTGTGTCAACTTTTCTGCAACCAGATGTGTTATGTGGGTATAGAAAATAAGCAACGAGTAACCGATTTAAACATATATTTTTTATTAACGGTTGCAGCATCGAAATGAATATCAGTTATACTGTAAATTTTTGCAGTAGTAAATTCTGAAATCATTTTTAGCTTTATGTTTGAAATGATATAGGCTAACTATTTTGATATTACGGTACTTTAGGTTAGCGACTTAATGGACTATTATTGCTGAATGCAAAGACGAATATCTTTCTAACCTCGTGTTTGATTGCCAGTTTGGTTATCGGTAGAATATTTCAAAGTATTTTACAAATAAACAAATTGGTAGCTTGTTTGTACTGACTAGGAATTTGTGACGTCATACGAGAGCGACTTGAACAAGATGGTGCTTAAGATACGACTATGAATCCCACTTAATTACATCAACATAAAATCGCGATATCTTTTCTTGCAATTTGTTTTCATAACTATACTCAACTGAAGTTGCATCGCCTATTCAAATAGCCACGGAATAACACTCCACCATTAGCAAAAACGACCTATATTTACTTTGTTTGATGTCTTAAGTCGTCTCGCGAGTGAACTTGGCCAAGACAGTCTTGTTTGCAGACTTAAGAAGAACCTCGACATCTATGCAACACGACCTTCTCAAGCAGTGACTATGCAGCAGAAATGTCTGCTCTCAAGCCACTAGAAAATAAGATTGTCTTCGTCGAGGCCATGTGCTTAATAAAGGTCTTAAGAAACGTTTATGACATTGAATAGGCATTTGTGACGTCATACGAGAACGACTTGACCAAGAAGTTGTTTAAGTTACGACTATTAATCTCACCCCTAGTCAGTACAAACAAGCTACCAATTTGTTTATTTGTAAAATACTTTGAAATATTCTACTGAAAACCAAACTGGCAATCAAACACGAGGTTAGAAAGATATTCGTCTTTGCATTCAGCAATAATAGTCCATTAAGTCGCTAACCTAAAGTACCGTAATATCAAAATAGTTAGCCTATACCATTTCAAACATTAAGCTAAAAATGATATCAGAATTTACTACTGCAAAAATGTACAGTATAACTGATATTCATTTCGATGCTGCAACCGTTACTAAAAAATATATGTTTAAATTGGTTACTCTTTGCTTATTTTCTATACTTTTATCTCCCGAGGCATGTAATACCGCGAATATGTTCCAGACATCTTAAAAATTAATCAAAAATAGAAAGCGACGAACGTGTAATGGAACTGCCAGTGAAACAAAGCAGAAAGCACGAAAGTTATTTCCAACTCCCATGTAGTCGTGTATGTTCGTGTGCCTTCGACCACTTAAGCAATTACATCGTCAAGCCGGAAGTAGCACATATCCAAGCTCGTCGACTTCATGAAGCTATCCTCAGGACACCGATTATGCAACTGGAGTTGGGAAAACACTTTCTTAAGAAACAAGACCGTCTTGACGAAGTTCTTGCTTAAGTTGGGACTATGAATCCCGTCCACAGTCACATTGGTGTGATCAGTCTAGAGGAAATAACCAGAGCCGATCACACGAAACATGGTTTGCACATGAATCGTTCGGCAAGAGGAAACTTGCTGATCGAATTGCTCGTACGATTCAGGGCAGCCATGTCTCAAGTCAGAATATTCAGGCCATTGTTGGTAACCGTAAACATTTTCTAGAGTAAAAGACTCCATACCTTTAAGATTAAATTCTTGTAGCAAAGAAGTTTCACTTGCACACCCAGCCTCAAAAATAACTTACAATTCATCAATCAATAATAAACCACCAATAAAAAATAATACTAACAAATTGTGTCTTTTCCATCAAAATATAAGGGGTGTTACTAGCAAAATTAATGAACTGTCAGTATGCTTACAACAATTATCTACAGAATACAATCTGGACTTCCAAATATTATGTTTAACAGAAACTCATTTATCAGAAACGTTTGCGAAGCAAGTAAATATTCCTGGTTATTCTTTCTGTTCCAGTTATTGTAGAACAAGTATGACTAAGGGAGGTACCTGTATTTACATTAAAGAAAGTGGTAATATTAGTTGTGAAAATGACGTACATTTAATATGTGAAGATCAAGTTTTTGAATGTAGTTGTGTATGCATGACAACTGAATTAGGTAAAAAAGTAATTATTATGAACATATACAGAGCTCCAACTGGCAACTTTAATAATTTTTTGAAACTGCTTGAAATTAACCTCAAATCGGTTTACAGACCTAACCTAGAAATTATTTTGTGTGGGGACTTCAATATTGATTACTTAACAGATAGCAACAGAAAAACTGAACTAAATAGTTTACTTAACACTTACAATTTGAAATCTTTTGTTAACTTTGCCACTAGAATTAATGGAACCTCTCAGGCGGCTATTGATAACATGTTTATTGACAGCAGCCTAGTTGCAACATATCACTGCTTCCCAATAGTAAATGGCTTATCAGATCATGATGCACAAGTATAAGTTATGCCTTCATTCAATATACCCGCTAAAAACTGCCTTTATAAGAAAATAAGAAATTTTTCATTAGAAAACATCAAAAAATTCAAAGATGATCTTCTCAGGGAACAGTGGTCATCAATGCATGAATCTTATGAAACAAATCAAAAGTTTAACTGTTTTAGTGACACAGTCCTCTTACGTTTTGAAAAAAAAATTCCATCCAGACTAACCCGCCAAAACACAAACTCTAACAAAAACCCATGGCTCACTAAAGGAATAAAGATTTCTTGTGAAAACAAAAGAAAACTTTACAAAGCAGCCAGAGTTAGCAACAATCCTAATTTACTAAACCATCACAAGATATATTGCAAAATCTTATGCAATGTTATAAAATGTGCAAAAAAGAAGTACTTCAACAACCAAATTGAAAATTCAGAAAATAGAATGAAAACCACTTGGAACATTATAAAAAACACAACAGGGAAAACACATGATCAATATCCAGTCGTAAAACTAAGAGTTAATGATACTGAATCTGCAGATCCTAAAATAGTTGCAGATATATTTAATTCATATTTTCTAAATGCTGTAGATGAAATTCTTTACAAAACCACAAAAGTAAGTGCATCAGTAATTCCTTTTCTCCAGGGCACAGAATACCCTGCTATGAGACTTAATTGTACAACCCCAAAAGAAATAGAAAGAACAATAAATTCTCTACAATCAAAATTGTCTAGCGGATATGATGGTATAAGTTGTAAATTGTTAAAGCAATGCGCTTTTGAATTTAGTACTCCTCTAAGCCACATCTGCAATGCTGTCTTTGAAACAGGTTTGTTTCCTGACAGACTCAAATGGGCTGTGGTTACACTGCTATTTAAGAAAGGAGACCGTTCTAGTGCATCTAATTATAGACCAATCTCCTTGCTCAAATCCTTTTCTAAAGTCATTGAAAAATTAATATATATTAGATTGTTAAAACATTTGAAAAAAAAACATCTTCTCAACTGTCCAGTGTGGTTTTAGGAAAAACACTTCAACCAATGATGCAATTTTCAAACTCACAAATTGTATTCTAAATGCACTTGATAAACAGCTGTCTTCAAAAAGAGCAGTACGAATAATGAACAGTAAGAAACAAACTAACTCCTGTAAACCTCTTTTTAAAAGCACCAAGATATTGCCATTGCCATGCGAATATATGTATTCACTGCTCCTATTTATGTCTAAGAACAATAACATTTTTGAGAAAAATGAGTTCTATCACAAGCATGACACTAGAAATAAAAAACATATTCATATGCCCTCTGTAAATTTAAAATTAGTACAAAAAGGGCCTTACTACTCCGGAAGTAACATTTTCAACAAACCACCAAAAAACTTACAAGAAAAATTTTTCTCAAACCCTAAACTTTTCAAAATAAAACTGAGGGATTATTTCTCTGAACATGCTTTTTATTCAGTAGAAGAGTACTTAAATCATAAACATTAAATTACATACTTGTATAACAGTGTACATGTCAGGTCTCTTTCTCCCGCTTTTCTTCTTCTTTTTTCAGATTATTAACGACTTCATCCAGTTGCAATTTGGAAGTGATGAACGAAGATTATTTATGCATATTATATTCTTACATCGAATACCGGGAAGGTGATGGAACGATTGGTGGCACGGTACGTAGTTAAGGTGATGAATGAAAAGAACTGGCTGAGGGAATACCAACATGGTTTCAGAGAAGGATATTCATGTGAGACTCAGTTGGCTGGTCTGTTGGGGACCTGGTGAAAGCTGTTGATGAGGGAAAGCAAGTGGATGCCTGTTTCATTGACTTTGAAAAGGCCTTTGACAAGGTGCCTCATGGGAAACTTATGCGAAAGGTGGATGACCTATTAGAAGACAAGAGGTTGGTAAAGTGGATAGGAGATTTCCTCAAGGGAAGGGTTCAAAGAGTGAAAGTGGGGGGTACTGTGTCAATTGAGGAAAAGGTCTCTTCAGGGGTGCCACAGGGAAGTGTGCTAGGTCCGATATTGTTTACGATAATGGTCAATGATATAGGTTTCGAGGTTACCAGCAGAATACGATTACTCGCTGATGATTGTGTGCTCTATTCAGTGGTGGGGCGTGAGAACAAGCTACAGGAAGATATTGAGCAGATAAGGCTGTGGGCACTTGAAAACAAAATGAAGATAAATGTTAGAAAAACCAAACTAGTGCGGTTTACAAGGAAAAGGCAAAAGAGCAGGGAAGTCTATAGTTGGGCAGGGCAGGAAATAGGCGAGGCATCCGAGTATAAGTACCTAGGAGTTGTTCTGCATGAAAATCTTGGGTGGAAATGTTAAGTTCAGAGAGTGGTCGCAAAGGGTAGGAAAGTGCTAGGAATAATGGGTAGGATATTAAGGGGAACCAACTCAGAGGTGAAGGAGAAGGCCTACAACACCATGGTCCGGCCTGTTCTTGAGTACGCTGCAGCTGAGTGGGACCCCCATGTTGAGGTAGAGGTGAAGGAACTGAAGAAAGTGCAGAGAAGGGCAGCCAGATGGGTGAAGGGTAAGTGGAGTAGGCGAGGGCAGGATGGAGAGGATGAAAGTAGTTTCAGGCTATCAGTGATGATGAGGGATATTGGATGGAACTCACTGAAGGATAGGAGGAGGGTGGAAAGACTGGTTAGGATGTATAAGATAGTGGAACGGGACAGAGGATGGAGTGCACTAGCTGAACATCTAGATAAGGGTGGATATAGGGGTAGAGGCAACAACAATAAAAAGATACAGTGGGTCTGGCGGAGGACGGGACGGGGACTACAGTCAATGCTGGTTAGGACAGTCAGGGAGTGGAATTTGCTGCAGGAGGATGTGGTGTCGTTGAGGGGTGTGGGACAGTTTAGGAGGGCTTTGGAGAGGATTTTGTAGGGGTGTTGGATGCTTGCCAACGGGCGCTTGCCCAATAGCAAGAATTATTATTATTATTGTACATAATACCTTATGTTATGTATAACCTTATATCATGTTTTTATGTTATAACTATATATTATGTTAACTCTATGACATGTCCAATATCTTTGTACAACATGTGCAGAAAAGATAATAAGGATGCAATAAAACAAACAAACAAATAAACAAACACAGGGGGCTGTATTCAGAAACAATTTTAGGGCCGATTGCAGAGTCGTTTCGAGTGACACTTGAGGGAAGTTGGAGTGAACTTCGAGTATTGTTCATTGCATAGTCGCAAGTGGAGTGTGAGTGGAGTGAAAGTTGAGGGAATTCTGAGGGAACCCGACACTACCCTTGCAATTTACTTGAGTCAAATACAAAGGAGATGGAAACGTATTATTTTAATTTCCCTTAAATATTAATTGTATTTCGTAAATTATAGCTTTGTGTAAATGAACTTTTACTGCCGATACAAATGAAAAAATTAATAAAGTGCTCATGCCGCTATCTCTTGGCCACACATATACTAGCGACCAAACACACTAGTATAGCAACTTTCATCTAAGTGCTTCTATTTGGAGCCATTTTTGAGACATATCGTATATTACTGGATTTCGCTGTACTGTTTATTTTACACAATAACTTAAACAGAAAATAATTACGGCAATCATTTTGATATATCGTAAAAGGTATTTGCGACAATCCGTCCTCTCTATTTTTAATGTTTGGGGTGAAAACACCAATAACACAGAGACAAACAGTCCATTCAGAAGGCGGAAATCAGTTAAAAATTTTTTTACCAGTCAACAATTGGCAACAGTTACACTTCACTTCGAGTATACTCGAAGTAACGACTGTACAATGCAAAAAAATTTTTTCCCTCAGAATTCACTCAAGTGTAAGTGGAGTTTGAGGGAAATGTGAGTATTGTTTACATTAACATAGTAGTAAAAATGGCGCGTTTGTTAGATGCTGTTCTGGATTTGATTGACAATGTTTTTGAAGAAGTGAACAATTACGAAGCTATAATACCCCTAGGTTGCCGTCGGTATGTTCGTTATTTAGTTAATCCGTTTGAAATGAATCACGAAGTCCGATTTAAACGGAGATATCGTTTTTCTAACGATATAGTGAGAAATTGTATTCCGCTTGTAATGCTACAAAACACAAGAAATCAGGGGACTGTCCATATCACCGATGGTGCAGCTGCTGACAGAGCGACGTAAACTTCCAGGTAAATTATTCCATTGAATATAACTTACGGTAAACATGTCACATTGTTTATTTATGTCACAAACAGTGTATTTCAAATTGTCGTTTTTCCAAATATAACATATCTCCCTTGTCTATTTGGCCACGGATATTGCATTCTGAATCAAGAGGAGAAAAAGCTGATTTTGCACAAACTGTGTTGTAAAACATATAGTTTCTGTACATTAGTGTAATGCATTTGGCATTTGAAAATGGCAATTCACATATGGCAATTGTAGATGTTACATAGGCCTTATTAAGTATTTTATTCATCATAATAAGTAATAACAATGTTTATTTTATTTATTTTTATTTTTGAATACACTCAAAAAACCCATTTATAGCTCAACAGAGCAACAGGTATAGAGCATGTCGATATACAATACACACAAGACATTACAAATAACATAATTCCCACACACAATCACTTATTCAAATACAATTCCAAAGGCAATTTTAGTCATTAACATACATTAAATTAACTTAATAACAATAATATTATAACCAATCTTATTTTAAAAATTCATCAAGTGAGTAAAATGAATGTTCTTTCAGAAATAATTTTAAACGTAATTTAAAAAGTTTAGGATTTTCAAGGCTTATATCCTTTAATTTCGAAGGTAGCTTATTAAATAATGATATACGCGTATAATAGGCTCCCTTCTGAAAAAGTTTAAGATAATTCACTGGGACATGAATATTACATGCACTTCTTGTTTCATAAGAATGAATTGAACTATTGTCTATGAATAAGTTTCGATTTCTGATAACAAATAATAACGGTGAATACATAAATTGAGATGTAAATGTAAGAATACCAAGTCGTTTAAATTGTTGACGGCAAGAATCTCGCGGGTTAAGCCCACTAATTATTCGTATGGCCTTCTTCTGAAGAACAAATATTTTGTTACTGTTTGAGGCCAAAGCCCAAAACATAATACCATAAGACATAATTGAGTGAAAATAAGAAAAGTATATTAGT
>PNEQ01105577.1:0-18795 GCA_003012365.1 Medauroidea extradentata | reverse complement strand
TACCCCCCCCCCCCCCCCCCCAATTTAAACTTGCTAGGGAAACAACTCCTAGCAAAATGGTGTGCTAACTTACTACCAAAAAATACAAATTTTGTCAAGCATGGTCATTCTGCTTACAATCAATACAACTTAATTTTTGTGATTGTCTGCTAGGAGTTGCTAGCTTCATGCATGTGCATCAGTTTTGACTTTAAGGGTTGGCAGTTTATTAGTATGTGGTTTGGCATAAAGTGAGCAGTCAAAGAAATCCTACTTAATTTTGGTTTTCAGGCACGTTGTCTCTTTGCACTGCATGTGAATACAAACACTGCCACGTGCTTTTACTTGAATAAACATAAACAATTCCACAGCTCAGAAAAGAGATGATAAACACCTGTACAATACCTTCTATAGAAAATTATGTTTCTACGTATCAGCCCTTTAATTTATTCACTGGACTCCGTCGCTGGTCTCTTACGAGCTATCAGGATATTATAATTACATGCTCGTAAATAAAAACAATTATGCAAGCAAACCATGTATCTTGAAATTTATCTTTTCAAAATGTAGAAAATTGTTGCAGTTGCAAATGCTGGCAAATATCTCCGAAACATTTTCAAATAATATGTCCAACACATTATGTTATGAAGTAAGACTACGCATATTTCAATCCAACGACATCTCTAATACAACACCTAACTAAACATCCAGGAAATTATAAATATTCATTCTAAAATAACAAATACACTTTTTGATTATGATACACTCAACAAAATACGTAGGCTAATGTGTACTGTTTGTTGTTTCACACCACTTAGCATTACCAAGTTTGTAACGCCACAATGAACATTAGAAAAAGAAAATTGACACTAACAGTTTCCAAATCAGTAAAAGTATTTGACCAAGAAAACGTGTTCCTTACAAAAACAGTTTACTAGTTGTAAAGCTTAGAAATTTGCAGAATAACTATAACTTCAGAGCTTTTGACAATTGTATTAATGTACAATATTTTAATAATATGTGTGTAGTAAAATTACAGGTACCATTTATTTAACCGTATAGTGTATGATGATCTGTGCATGCATGTTTGATGACAAAGATAGCTCACACATTCTCTTAATTAAATTTTGAAATAATTCTTCCCATCTTTAATTGGAAACTAACACCTGAGCGTGAAGCATGTCCAAAGCTGTGTGTGAGAACTGTACACTTCCAACTACCCGGTCACATCACTTTTTGTTGGCACTTACTAAGTCACATTAAGATAAATAAAAGTTTCCAAGTATATGACATACATATATTTGATATTATTTAATTTCAGCACTGTAGTAATTAATAAATAAAACGCACAACACTACTTTCAGTAATTCGCTGCCAATCATACAAGGAGAAAGGCCACTATTATTAATATGAATGGGAATTATATGCAATATCGGCACAGAATTAAGTATTTATTTATTCTGTGGTAAGTAATTTTTTCCAAAGATTGATTTGTTTATTGCCCATGTTAACTAAACAGCTTATAATGGCAATACCGTATATTATATATTTTTTTACAGAACATGATCACTGTAGATAGGCTAAAACAGCATTTTAATTAGGTTAAAATTCCTGTCAGAGGTATGATTTAATCCAACGATCCTTCAATACATTTACCTGCAATTCTAGAAGCTTAAACTGTCAAGTGTGCATGTATACAAACATAGGGATTTTAAATTGATGTTGGAATATCTTAAATGAAAATTATATTTTCATTTTAATTTAGTGGAAAGACAATCCCAAATTTTTAGCACATTTTACTAAGTATATATAGAAACTTTAAATTGCTACAATTATTTCGATCACTGTCTGGCTTATTGCTAGCGATGGGGCATTCTTGTAAAGTGACAGAAAAACTGGTTAGCTCGTAGGAGTTAGTTCACTTTCCGTAAATGCTGATTAACAGTGCAACCTAAATGCCATATTTTTGGAAAATTATTGCAACGTCCATCGATGATATACCGTACTGTTGTACACCAACTGACACTGATGGACTGACTTTCCAAACATATAATGCCACGCGCTTCTTTGAAATTGGAATTAGAAATGACTGCCGACACAAACACAAGGTGAGAGGCAACTATAGTTACTCAGATTTTGTCACGTAGTGGAGCAAAAGTAATCTCTGCAGGACGATGTTGAAGAATTGTTGAGATGTGTTGTTGCAGAAGAAAATGGGATGTCTGTTAGTTGATCTACTTCCAAAAACAAATTATTCCCATCTGCAGATAATATTGCCACACTCCATTGCCTGAAGTGTGGTGACTATACAGCGCGGGTGAGGAAGAGGAGGGGAGAGGACAAGGTTAGCGGTACTGTGTGTCGCGTGCTATGGCGCGCACGCCACCAGAACCTCCCCCCCCCCCACCTAATATATCACAGTTGCATGGACACGCGCTATTTCTCGCGCCAGACTCGCTCTATCGCGCTCTACACCGCCGTCGTTCCTAACTGCAGTACACTTGTGTATCTCGCCCCGATCCCAGCGCCACTCTATAACACACGAGTCATAATTCAACATCTAATTCCGTGCAAGTAGCAGTGCGACAGTGTGTACCGGAATTACGCTGGTTCCAGATAGCATTTCGTATTAATTTCACACTAGTGTAGGTTCGCGCGCATGCGAAGTTACACAAGTAGGGTTGCCAATATGCTTCGAAAAGAAATAAAATTCTTTCTTATTTCCTACTGAACACACGAACGTCGAATGTTTTAAAACCTAAACAATACAAGATAGTTTCACTTATTTGGCAAGTACGTGCAAGTCTTGTTATGCAATACCTTTTGGCAATTTTACTGTTGTAATTTATGGAACACAACAACCAACATCACAAGTATATATTTCTCATATATGTACCGAAACATAGAAGTAAACTGATAGTGTGTACGTAACACAGACTTTTGCTACGGAATTATGAAATCTCAGTTGATGTTAATGAAGAGAATCAAGTAAGGTATTGAGTAGAGAATGTACTGATAAGTAGTCAAGAGTATTCTGCGCCTATGCAGTTTGGCTATGGTTCCCAGGCTCATGTGCTTACACAAGGAACGTAGAAGGCGATATGTTCAAAGTTGTTGGAAGAAGCACACAGAGAGTGACTGCTATGAAGTCACGCAGTGATGGATGACAACACGCCCGTATAGCTCGTGTGTATAGATGCAGGTAGGTGTCTTTATAGGTTGTGTCAGCTAGAGAAGTCGCTGGCTTGTCTCCATTCATACATGGCCTCGCCTATCACACGCTTAAAATGCGTCGCAGCGTGTTTGTAATACAGGTTTTTTTTTTTTTTAAGAAACTATTCCTCCTATGTCCAATGTGTCTGTGTAAAAAAAGAAAATACGCTCCAAGCGATGACTGTAGGGTCGTTTCAAAGCATCACGTCGATAAGAAAAATCATTTCGGAGCTCCTCAAAATTGTTTAAAAACAGCTTTCCCATTCTGTTATATGTGAAAAACGACTCACGGGAAACGTGTGAAACTTGTCTAGGAACATGCAATGGACTTTGCTTTTACAACTTTCCACCAATAAAGAGACGGGGTGACCACTGGAAGTGTCAGTGAGGCGAGTGATCTACGATACTACTGTAGTGTCTTGTAGTAGAGGCGATACCGCACCAGATGAGCCGGTCAACATCGCCCTTAGCGCCGTGCCTCACTCACACCAACACACGACCACAAGGCGGGTGATCGTATCTAACGTGTTCGAGTCATAGAGGCAGTAAGGACGAGACAACACGCACTTCACGCCCCACACTAGCCTCTAGGCGCAAGTCGCTGAACTCGCGTTCCATGGCCCTATAGGCCGTTCGCAATAAAGTGAGCACTGCATAAGTTTTCTTTCAGCCGTTTTTCAGACATCTTTAGTATTTGTAATATGAAAACTTTCATATAGCTAAAAACTAGTGTAAACATTTCAACATTCTCAAAAGTAACACCTATTAGCACAATAAAACATATTTATAATAAATGACAAGTTATTCTGAGTGCTCAGTGTACAATGAACAGCCTATATATTGTATGACGTATTATAGAAAGTGAAGGTGTCTTGTACCTGTCTATAACGTTTCAAAAATTCTGCGCCAAGATTTGCGTACTAAAAAAGTCCTCAAAATACCCATATTCGGCTGCTAGAAAATATGCTGAGCTCGAAATGGGTATGCACATGTGAAACATTCTTTGCACGCTGTTCCCAAGCTGACATCACTTATGTACTGCAAGTACCCTGGCAAAAATGAAGTGGATACGAAGTGATTATTTAGGGGAAACGAAGCGGTAATCAATAGGAAAAGAAGTGGACTTGAGGAAACAAAATGGAAACTAAGCGGAAATGAGGACCAAACAAATTGGGAATGAGGAGGGAATGAAGTGTAAAAGAGGAAGCAACAAAGTGGAAACTAAGTGGAAATGAGGAGGGAACTAAGTGGGAATGAGGAAGAAACAAAGTGAAAACTAAGGAGAAATGAGCAGGAAGCAAGGTGAAAACTAAGCGTAAATGAGCAGAAAACTAAATGGGAATGAGGAAGAAACAAAGTGGAGATTAAGCTCAGACAAAGTGGGATTGAAGTGGTTACGAGGTGGAAATAACCTAGTCTGATGACAGACACTGCAATCGGCAGCCATGCCTGTTTACATTTTTGGCTGCTGGATTCGGAAACTGTTGAAGGGCGATTTTTGGATGCGCATAACAAAACAAAATTGCTACTGCATGTATTGAAACCATCATTCCTTTAGTTACAAGTCATGTGCCCTTGCACACTCGGCTACCAGTGCAGTTGGGTCAGAAAACAATTTAAGTGAGGCATACATAATATAATTTTGTTAAGTGTGGTTTTAGCCTACATGTAATTTAGTTTAAATGTGGTACATACAAATAATTTTATTGAGTTTTTAAATTTATCTCTCACTGGCAGGAAAATGTCTGACAATGAACATCAGACATCAGGAAACAATTGTTAATGAAAAAACCTTGTGAGAGAATAGAAAAAATAAATAAACAATTTTATTACACTTAAACCAACTGATATAAATGAGTGATTTTTGTACACAAGTCAAATAATTAAATTCGCCTACTGGATTCCAAACATAAAGGAATAGGGGCGGGTTGCAAACGTTTCTAATACGTAGAGTAAATTTGTACAGATGTTATAAATTACGTTTGTTACTGGTATGCGATACGATACATAATGGCTGGAAATGTGTTGATATTTACTGACAAGTGCTGTGTTAAAATGATCACAAACTATGTTCCAAGTGGAGGTCGTGTCTGGACGATGGCGTTGGCTTCCTGACGCTACTTCACATTCACACTAATTGGCTGTTCAGCTGTTCAGAGCCGCTCATATCATTCAAGGATTTATTTTGAATTTACATTCACACTTTCCTGTTTCTTTATACTAACTTTCTTCCGCTTCGTTTCCATTTTGTTTCCATTCCGTTCCGATTAATATATTCTCCGCTATATATCCACGTGCTTCATACGCAGTTAATCACCGCTCCTCATCCACCATTGTTGTCGAATAATATCGTAACGGTCGTAGCTATGCACACCACTCGGCGGTCCCTTCAAACTTTTATAATAGTTGTAAATACGTTACAGAAGAAAAGTTACGTCGCCTATTGATACTACTTGCGGTTCACTTACAAAATTCTCAAATAAATGTACAACCTTTACCAAGTATATTAAACACATACTACGTCCATTTTTCATGAAATCCCAACATTGCATAGTACGACATGCTTCGGAATTAATGCTTTATTTCTGTATTTTGTAATTATTTGGCCGACCGCATTGTTTAAGGCTAACGTACTCGAGACATCTCGCCTGTACATGTAATGTGTGTGCGTGAGGGTCGATGCTCACTTGTCAACAGAGCGCTATGTAGGGGGGGGGGGGCGGTAGAGGGGAGGGGATGGCGTGGTGAGGAAGCGGAAATGGCACAATCACGCATCATCGGGAAATCACAGAGCGAGGCTGCCAACTTGCAGACATTGCACGAGACAGAAATATACTACATCGATATAGGTAGACACGCGTACAAGCACCTCATCTTCGGGAAAACAATACTTGCGCCATCTTGTTATTGCACATGTAAGGCATTTAAATAGGCTGGGAGAAACTTCTTGTCGCGAAAATACGGTGCACCTACACACACACACACACACAAATATATATATAACACAGTTTTGTCGCTGTCAAGGTCGTGTTCCACCAACTTAAAAAAAAAAACACCTATCGATGTATCGATTATATTTATTTATTTATACACACACCTATATCAATCAAGCAAACAATCTAACATTTACTAAGAGGTATTGCAATACAAAGGCATTACAGTAAATATTATTGTCATATTTTATTATTGTAAAATTGTATTTAATACTATACCATTTTTAGTGTAAAGTTAGATTTTCATAGAGATTTTTTTATTTATCGATTTGTTTATTGCGCAATAACTGAAAATAGTTTGGGTGAATGGTCTGTATCTTTTTCAAGGATTTATTTTCAATTTACAAACCACAATTTGACTTACTGCAAGTGTCCCCCCCCCCCTTCCCAGAGACGCCTATTCTGAATGGCTGTGGCATCCAACACACAGGACATTTTGTAACCAATGCAATGTGTTCTACTGAATGGATACGAAGTATGTCTACTAATAAACATTGCTGAGGCAGTGACGGTATTTGTGACGTCACTGCTATCGAACCTCTACGTTATTGTTTCAAATAAAGTTGGACAAGACACTTATGACGTGCATGACGTATATAATGAAGTGAGAGAATATACTCGTTGCCAAAGTAGTCTCAGAACTTAGCATGTCGCGTCTTATATGACTGCACGACAATAACGTGAGAAAGTTCAGAAAACAACAGCCCAGCAGTATCGGCGTACCATAATATCATCAAATATCGTACAAGGACAATATGGGAAAGTACAGCCTTTTAGCATTTTTGGAGCGGGCGACGTTTTATCAACGGCGTGAACTGGAAATACTAGCAAAATTTACATTCTTACATCTATATTTTCTATGGTGTTTGTACATTTACGACTAAATTCCTATTAGGTTAACTGTATTAGAATGTGTTTATAAGCATTTTAAATTTTATTTTATCAAAATAATAACTAAAATAGCACAATTATTTTCTAAAATCATGATTACATTTCAATTTATAAATAACAAAATGTAAAACTAAAACCACCCATAGAGCAATGTGCCACTGTAGAAGGAACAGCGCTCACATCGGCATGAACTGGAATTAAATAACACGTCTCCTGTTTTTCTTCTGACTTTCCCATATTGTCAATATTTCATATCATTGGCTTGGTAAAGGTCATGATCTTTCATTCATTTCAAATAATTGCAAATAGTTAAAATATTTTTAACCAAATGCTTTGAAAACATTTGAGACTGTACCGTCATAAGATACGATACACAATTTTGCCAGAGCGTTATTTTTTTCTAATAATGCACCGTTTGCCGGTAAAAAATTATTTAGCTACGTTTTGGCTTAGGTATTTGGACAACAAAATACGTGATATTTGAGGAGCAAACGTCTAGACATTTGTTTGGCTCAGATACAAACGATATATAACTGTTAGCACTGCAAGAATTCATTTTTGATGTACGTATTAATTTGCGTTAAACATTTGTTTTCGAGACCACTGCAAAACTAACGAGCGAGGCCTTAAATGTCAACCACAAATAACGTAATAAGAACATGTGCTGTGTAGATGATACATTAGAAGCTAGCAAACAAGTAGTTTTGTTTGGGCACAAGCTAAACTGCAAACAACTGATAGCTCGTGTCAGTAGGCAGTAGGTGGATACTAGACATAGTGACACGTACTAGGGGGCGCCCAGCCAATGACAAAGTAGTAACTAAGTACAGACTGAGTCACGTGGTATGACTGTGACAACGAGCAGTTAATGACTAGTTGCTTTGCTAGGACACATACACTGTTGGAGGCTAGCCTGGAGGTCGGTGAACCGCACATTATCACCGTCACACCTCTCTCTCTCTGTAAGGAAGGTTAACTCGTCAATAAAGTAACAAGTCACGACGGTGCATGGAGTTATCGTGTAGACTGCAGATTGTATTGGCAGTTATTACGGTAACTACAGTACGCTGCGAGGCTTCTCATAACTTATATTCTGTGCTATTGCTGATGTCGGCAACTTTGTTCTCCGGCATTGTTGCAGTCTACCCTCACAGTTCTCTCGAAGAGCGCAAGCAGAGATGTTGGCCTAACCGCTACCAGAGACACAAATAATCACTTCATTGAACAAGTAAGTAGACAACACTCTCTGCCCCGAGAATTATGGTATTTGTACCAGATTTTGTCCCTCGGTACTCAAAAGTGCCTGAATTTTGATTGCCACAAACATATTCGTCAAACTTGATAATGCACTGAAAATAATTGAAATATGTGTTAATTAACTTCCACTATTGCTATAAATTAAAAAGAAGGCGGCTGATAATTTCATTCCCGATGCTTCGGTCTCCGTGAACCATCAACACTTTCTTACATTTTCACACATAATCACAAATAATGCATAAATGACCACGTAGTCAATGACTGAAAGCAAAGTAATAACTAACTCTCGCTAAATTATAGCTTCCATTTAATTTGGTTCCGTATGTCCTTATTTATATAGACCGTTATAAAAGAACACTTGTGTACCAGAATTGCATGAAGAATACTATATATTTAGTGTGCTCGGTACCAGAATTATAACTTCACTGGAGGAGCGGAAGTGGTGCAGGACCTAACACTGATATCGCCACTTCCTGTCAGAGACACAACCTTGACTGACGTGGTGTGACCTTCACATTGCTGCCACCACGCCGCCACACAAGTTGCCCACACACGAACTATACGACCGTACTTATTATTTACATGAATACATTATAAATACAATGAATTGTTTTCTAAACGCCGTGTAGTTCCTTTACGTGCAAAATAAAACCACGCTACGCAGAGTTCTTGTAATTCAGGTACGATATCAGTACGGCAAAATATGTCTTCGAAGTTGAAGACGTTATCTAGGATTGCCCTGCTATGATAATTCTATAGCGATTACAAAAAAAAATAGTAAAAACCGTTTTCAGAGTTTTACACACATATTGAGACCATGCTATAGTCTGTACAACATAAGTTTGCCTACTGAGGAAATTGTTTGACAGTTCCATTGTGTTGCCTGCAAACCATCCTGACTTCCTGGAGCAACAGGTTAACTGAAATCCTGTACAAGACGCTCTTCTCACAACAGAAGTGTCAATATTATGCAAACTTACACTGTACAGATTATATGTAGTTTGTTTTTCACAGTACAAAACAATTTTTAACGGAATATTGTGAAAATATACAAGCCTAAGAGCAATCACACTATGTTTAATTATAAGTACGCGCGTTTTGCGACATAATGCACCGCTCAACGTTCGCAAAAAAAAAAAATACTTTGATTTTGGCTTACTTCCGTAACAAAATTGTGATATTCCGGGTGTAAAATCTGAAACAACAATGCTACCAAAAAATTAAGTACACATTATAATATACTTGTGATAGTGATTCTTCGATATAAATATTATGCAGCTTGAAAATAAGCGTAAAACTAGCGGACGTATCTCTTGGCATATATATATATATATATATATATATATATATATATATATATATATATATATATATATATATATATATATATACACACAGCCGAGTGCCATCAAAAGAAACCCTGAGCGTCAACAATTGTGCAAACATTCTATAATTCCTGCAATCTGGCAACAGCGTAGCATTTTTACAATTGTCGCGAGTACGGAGAGCGTTGACGAATATTTACAAGTCAGAACTGTGACTCCATGACTCTTCTTCTAAGCGAGTTTCTAATGCTCTTCGCGAAGACTAGAACAACCACAACAGATACTTCCAGTAGTAAGCATACAACTGTGCTGCACGGCACTTCCAGCAGCAGAGGAAGGAGCAAACAAGCATAGTTGTCTAGTTAGTACTATGTGAGCAGCCAAACTTCTCAACACAGCGAGCTCGACACAGCGTCTTCACTGACCCATCCAAGCAAGTTGGACAACGACGCGAGTCAAACGTGTAAACTGACCAATCACAGAGCTTCCGTAAATGTTCAGTTACAAGAAGTCGAAAATTTGAAAACAAAAATTTATTTTTTACTTTAAAATTAAATTTAATGACTTCTATCTTTGCTAAGCCTAGTTAACTTTAAGTTTACTACTGTCTATCATTTCATTAGCCCTCTAAGCAATAGCAGCAGATGTCTCTCTGCGCCAACGCAACTTAGCATTTGTCACTAGAAATATTAACATTTCCTGGTAACATGTATTTTTAACGTATTGCTTTTCAGTCATCCTCAATTTAAAGTGTAATGGATTTAAAATAAAACCTTGTAGTAACATCGAACCGTATATAGAAATAAAAATACTTGTTAATTGTAAGTGTTTGACTGTCAATTGTTCAAACATGTCGTCAGCGAGCGACTCTTGTGTGCTGAACGGTATTGGCCGAGACGCCGGCGCAGACAGGAAGTGAGAGCAGACAGGTCGCACCGCACAGCCACTTCCTGGAAACAACGTCACAAAGCCAGCCACAAGGCACTCTGACGATAACTCGATTCAGCGCGATCGATACTCTCTAGGGACAACTTCGACGCCTATACTAGTGGAAAATAACGACTCGGCGTTCTTTTTGTTACGTCGCCATTTCCCCATGTGCCATGTATCGTTCAATTTATGCTATTTCTATTAGCTCGAGAATTGAATATCAAAGAAAGGAATTTTTTATTTCATTATTTATGGCACTGTCCTCACTACCATTACATCTGCCATTATAATCTAAGGTATAGAATTTTAGCATAAATATGACATGTCTCAAACATTATTTATATAGCAGGTGTCTTAGTCGATTAATGCAGGGAAACTGAAAAAATTTCCCATACGGTTGTGTGAAATATTACCTATTCGTAAAAAAAAAATTCTTTATATATTATGAGTTCGTTGGTTTCGAGCGCTTCCATTACTATGGCAATGCCGACCAACTGTCGTGAAATATCTAAGCACAACACCTAACTGGATGAGAGACCGTTGTAAATATGAAACATGGGCGTGAGGTAACAGACGTATGCACCACTGATGTCAACTGAGCCACTGAGAGAAATTTGCATTTACTTCTAATTTCGCTGTGCAGCACCGTACTTCCAGACTTCCGTCACCAAAATGTTTACATTTCTTAGTAATTAGTTTATTAAATTATTTGGTGTTGTGGCAACTTTGAATGTTTTCCAAAATTAGAAAAAATAGACCGTGAAAACAGTGTTTTGAAGGAATTGCATCACAACAGTATTTCTTTATACTCAACAACGCCACAAAGCCTCAGTATTTAGTTTGCTTACCGAGTTAAAATAATACAACCTCACATGGCACTTCGTATGGAATCACCAGGTGAGTTATAACAACTTCTTGTTGTAGAAAATCTGAAGAGAAGGCAACTCAACAAAAGGGCGTATTTACGAGTTAGTCAAGAAACTAAGATATAGTTAGCTACGGACTTGCGAACACTAGGAAAAACTTTCGAGGAGGGGTTTCATCACAGTTTTGAAGTAAAAATTGCCGATTCATTTAATGAAGATAAAACAGCGAAGGAATTCAAGTCTGTGTCTATGACGAAACAAACTGTAACTAAGACAGTTCAAAATAATTTGAAATCAAATATCCACGAATAATTAAATGTGTCTCTCGGCGATAGTACACAAAAACTGACATTATAAACTGTTCATTTTTGTGAGAGCTATCGAAAGAGATTCTGAAATTACCGAAGATTAAGTTAAAAGTGTGCTTTCTGCATGCATCACACACTCGAATGAATATATGATGAAGTTCACACGGCTTTTTAAGAATATGGAGTACGGAGGTTATGAGAAACTGTCTTCAGATGTCTCAGACGGCGCTAAAGCAATGGTTCGAACATCACGTGACTTGGTCCGGCCTTTAAAACAGAAACAACCTAACCTGCTGACTCGACATGCTATTGTCTAGGCATTGTGTGCTAAAACAACCCATTCGTCAATTGTCAGGCCCAATGGCTACTGTTGCCCAGTTAACATATTCGATAACAGTCCTGTAAAATGCAGAAAATGTTATTTTTTTTATAAGAAATGGAAAGTGCTCATTGTGATATGTTATTACACACGGAAGTCGATGACAACGTCGAAGAACGTGCGGAAATCAGATTTTGAACTGCGACATGAAATACTTTCCTTTTTGCATCATACAGTTTGTAATACCTTCCAATCGCAAAAACTCTCCAAAAACATTGCAGAACATTTTTTTATAAATTTAGCGTTTCTCACATATCACACATCACCTCAACATTTTGAATTTATAGTTGAAGGGGGAAAACCAGACGGGTTTCGAAAGAAGCTAGAAATATGTTAAGTTTGTATTAGAATAAAATTACCTCTCCCACTGCCGAACAGTTGAGAAGAAATTGTTCCTGTCATGCAGCACATAGTAAATGTAAACCAACTGGCTTCAGAACTACGTGGGTGATAACAGGATTGTGAAACATTTCTTCCCGCCACAGAACTCCTCAACAATGTCTTGGTGAGGCTGTCGTGGTTTAATGTTGAGTTACAAGTATCTTGAGATTTTTAAATGTTTGTTGCAGTGGACGTTTATACAATTATAATTTATTGTTTTGTGGACATACGTCATTGCTCACGTTCTGCTGATCAAACTTGCATTGAATGACAAAGTGTAAAAAGAACAAAAAAAACCGACATAGAACACACACAAAACAGAAAAAAAAATCAACTCCAGAGGAATTCTGTTAATTTTTATTTAATTTTACATATTTTTTTTTTATTAGACAACAAGGAATTCTAGAGGCAAAATTCAGTCGAATATCGACACAACACCCAGACACAAAAGACAGACACAAATAGAACCAGATTCCCAAAATGGAAAAAGATGAATAAAAAAAACAGTGAACAGTGGACAACAAACGAACACAACACAAGTTGAAAACCACGAAAAAATGCAACGTTTCGGGAATTGCGATATATTCCCTCTTGTTCCAGATTCTCAGTGAATATGTTTGCCAAACATATTGATGAACATCATAAGCCAACAGAGCAATGAACTGAAACATATGTGGTTGCATTTAATAAAAAAGAAACCATGCTGGACAATAAAAATAAAATAAATAAATAAAAAGATCCATGTTTAACACCAACCAACACTACCACAAGGTGTTCAGCCAATCATGAGAGTACTTGCCTCTCATTGGCTGAGAACCCAGTCAATCACACATGTTTCGCCACCATTGGCCAGGCAGGTTAGAGACTATCAAGGCTATATAAACCCCAATTTTCCAGCGAACTTCATTCGCATCTTGGTGTTCCGACCAGCTGTGTGTCATCCTGAAGACGGGAATATATAGCAATTCCCGAAACGTTGCATTATTTCGTTGGTTTTAACATAATTCTATGGGTATTCTGATCCTACACATTGTGTTATCTGAAGTGTTGGACAATGTTTAACAGGAACGTTATGTGCGTAATGCAAGGTGAGGTGATCAGCTACGTACCTATTCTCACATTTCCAAACGAACTTCCATATAATCTTGGATCGCGAAGAAACGATCACACTATACGCGACGAGAATCAGTGAGAAATAAACAATTGCTGACATTCCAGACATTTTGGCAAAAAACAAAGTTGAGAAGCATGGTTGTGTTTCAAAGGGACGCTATATTAGAGTCAACTATTCACCACGATGACTACGGACGGTGATTTATCAAGGTAAAGATGAGTGTTACCTAGGCTTCAATGTAATGTACTCATTTCTGAGGCTTTTCCTTCATAACTTGCGAGTCGTTATTTGACTGGGCCAATGATAGTTCTGGTGCGCTACTACTGGACATCTGTGATTCGTCTCTGAATCCTCGCCCAATCAAACAAGGTGCAGGACAATACACTGATTTTGAACATACACTGTCAGAAAAAATTCTTGCAATTTGCCATCATCTCTAACAATGACCACGTAACATAAAGACGCCTGCAGTAATCAACCAATAAGAGCATATTCTGTCATGGTATATTGCATGCTTCTGACTGAGGAGTGTGCCTGCACCTATCAGACTAATGACAACTCAGCAGTCAATGCTGAGCACCGCTTACTATGGAACACAACCGTATTTCATCATTGGTATAAAATGAGCTATGGAAGTTGGTGAAACAGTACCGATTGTTTTCAGTCACTGTATTCCTCTTATTTGTATGTGATTCCCACTTGTCTTGTTACTAAGTTGTTAAGGACGGCAGCACATTAACTGGTATATCAGTAGGGACCCTTGTTTTTCGCGAAAAGAATTTTGCCTCACTTTGTTTCGTTGCCTTACGTGCACATCTGCAGTTCTGCTTCGTGGCCAGTGATTGGATATTTTTACTCTCACCAGCCTTGGGATTCTACCGACAAATTGCATATGTGTGTTGTTGCAGGAACGTTATTGTAATTGGCTCAGTCAAATGATACACATAGACACGCTGCCAATAACCATGAAGCAAAATTGCAGATGTGTACGTAAGGCACTGAAACAAAGTGGGGCAATATTCTTTTCGCGAAAAACAGGTGTCCCTATATATCAGTTATCAATGACGAAGCATGGACGTGTCCCAAGGTGTGCGGTGACTATACACAACTCTCGAGTTGGCTGTGGAAGCATTATACTATCAGGTGCAAATGTATATCTAGCCAATAACATTACAGAGTCGGGGAACGTATTAAGCAATAACACTACTTCAATAACAACAAAATGCGCTTATTGGTTGATACCGGGTGGCATGTCGACACCACACGCTAATGATTAATGAAGTAAACTCGAATCTGTAATCTAATGCCGCTTCCCTAGAGAGTTGACCTCGCTCCGCCACGGTCAGTGACCCAGAGCTAATAGAACTCTATAAAGACAGCACAGTTGGAGAGACAGTAGTGAGTACCTCGTAGCGGGGAACTCACCAGCGCTGGACAGATCCTCGAAGATGGCCATCTTCTGGCGTATGGAAGGACAGGGCTTGACACACTCCATGGCAGCTCGAGCTGCAATGACTGGACGTAGTTGTGATGGTGACGTGACCAACTAATGGGATCTACACGGGTGTTAACGCCGGCCTCCATGTTCGCCTCGCTGGGGCAGGCCATGTCCGCTCGATACCACCCCTACTGCAATCTTCCGTCACACTTCGCACCCACAAGTATCACCCCATACATGCTATGTCAGTCATCTCTTGCGACGCAATTGAATGGACGACAATTCGGCGTCACAGACTTTTCTTCAGAAATACATTGTTCGAGAAAAATCTTTGCTCAGAAAGTAGAAAAAAAATTAGTGTCTAGGACAGCTGTACTTTTTATTTTCGCAAAATTGTCTTCGAGAAACATACAATTTCAAAATAATACTTTTAGCGCTAAATTATGTACTATGTCCTAGGGCCTTCTTAGATAGGCTGTGTTTGTGTGCGACGCAGAAAATGGATGGAATGGTAAGGGTGTCGGTAATCGGCGTATGTAATGTAGTATCGCCTCTCTGCGCAAGCCATTCAGCTGCGTGCAATGCTCTACTATTATATTTTCGCCTATGGGACTTTAAGATATGACCAAATTATTTTAACTGTGAGCAGCATGGTTGGATCCCAGCATCGCCTGGAGCGACTACGGGAAACCTACATCAGGATGGCCAGAGTTGTGGATTGAAGCCGTGTCTTCCCTAGCGCGAGGCCAATGTGTTACCGTTGCGATTCCGTGTTCAACATTCTTCATTTGAAAGACCATAGAGGAAAATATATTTGCTACATTAACTTTCCGATCCATTCAGCCTTCAGTTAAAAAACATATAAGTTTACATGACCTTCATCACTCACGAGCGCTATTAACATGACATATGAACATTCCAATAGTACTAGGAGCACTACAACTTTGGCGCTGTTCCGCCCTTTGAAGTTACCCCCTTTGATGTTGACCAACACTCGAGAAGCTGTTCTCTGAGCAAACTGATCCACACTGCAGTCAACCAACACTAGAACACACATACTACTATAGCAATGTATAAGCCACGAGCAGTTGATGTAACTCTGAACCTTACTAGATGAAGGAAATGCTCGGGATATTACATCGTGCCACGTGCGAGCTAAGGAATGTTAACGGCCGACAGTTACCGCCGTGACGCAGCGGTAGTAAATGTTAAGTTTATTTCATTCTTTGCATCCCAGTCGATAAATCTTCCTCCTCCTTCTTCACAACTGGGATGCTTGTCTTTACACACGAGCCATAAACACGCGCATCACAGCTGTATCTTGCAGCACACCAACATTAAGGGGGATCAGTAGCTGTCATCTTAGGATTATTCAATTTCCGCTATAAGTTCCATACAATGACATTTATTAATATTCCCCGCGTGATATGGCACAGATATTGCCTTCTTAAATGTTACCAAATTGTCACACATTCAGCACTACCTTTCTTAGATTTTGACTACCAACCTTCCAGAGGAAGTCTTTTTTTCTTCTACTGATTGTCATAGGTCTAGTATAAGCAATAAAGACAAGCAATACCAACTGTATGCAATGTAAAAAACTATTCTCTCTGTCTTGTCGAAGCATACAACATTATATAAAATATGTAGGCCACATTAAATGCCGAAGTTTCGTTATTCCAACATGGCAGGTACTAACCCCTCTTACTCAAGCACGAATACGAACAGGATAGTAATATTATCCACGACATCAAAATTGCGATTTGTTAAAGTGGCTTCCTATTGGCTGCGTTTGTGTTTGTGAGGCTCCTATCGAGACACGGTTTGGAGTGTGTAGTAGATAGAGATGTGGACTTGTTGCGGAGTTTTGCAGTGATTTTGAAATTTTTTTAAAATAGGATTCCTTACCCAAAGTACCATGTTTTTCGTCGTGAAAATAAGCAAAAATGAAGGAAATTATTTTTTTCCTGGCGAATGGTACATTATTTAAAAAAAAAAACGCCCACAATATTGTGCATCGTGTGATTGCACATTGACTCAAATTTTTTCAAAACTTTTGGTTAAAAAATATTTGAGTTATTGGCACCAGTCTGAAAAAAAACTCGGGAACAAGCCCTTAAACATGTTCAACTTTCTGCTTTTATTTTTCTGAAAAACGAAACATCAAAAGCAAAAAGTTACATTTTTGCGATGCAGACCTGCCTACAAATAAAACAAACAAATGTAGCTAAAGAAACTGCTATATTGGAAAACAAACTGTATTACCGTCACTTGGGCGGCCTTCAGCAGAAAGGAAGGATCCCACAGTTCACTGGAGTGATTCAAGGTCAAAGTTCACTGTGTGCATCTTAAACTTGTACAATCAGGTTTTTTTTTCTGGCCTATGATTTTTCGTCAAACCTTGTGATTTAGCATTTGTTCATTTTATAGGACGTTCTCCGGACCTTCTCATGCTACCTGGCATGATTACTTCAAAACATATTATCTCGTGGACGACATTAAGCAGCAAGAAACCAACCCACCCAAAAAAATAATATATCGAGATAATTATGCCAGGTAGAAGGGATATATTCATTAACTCGTGTTAGTGACAATTCTAAATTTTCTGTGATAAATAGTATTTAAAACATTATCTTAAGTGATTTTACTTACTTTATGTTCTAAGTAGCTTTTGGAATATCACTCCAGTTTAAAATTGATGAACGCAAGTAATTTATTAGCACATCACAAGAGCCGACCAATAACAAAATTTATGTCAAAAAAAGAAAAGTATGCACCCAATTTTTTTCATTTATAAATTAAATCGAAAGCACAATTTATACAAGTACAACAGCGATTGGGAAAGGTCAGGCAGAAACTATCCAGGGGTGTAGATATAGCTACAATTTATAATTACGTATGATGAAATATTTTCCCATGGTACAGTAAGAAAATTATTGTACACTAATGATAGGCTAATGGCTCTAATTTTGCATTATGTACACTTTTAATTGAAACATGAAAAATTCCGAAGTTGGAAAAGCGTTGAGTTGTTTAATTTCCGTTCTAAAAGTTAAATCCCTCTGGATATTTAAAGAAATATTGTATTTAAACTCTAAGTTTGTAATTGTAACAGTAATATTTAGTACTATGTTTAAACGAAGAGCAATGTAATAAACGAAGATGTGCTATGGACCTCGAATTGTGGGTGTTTGGCGAGCCAGGGGGGTGGGGGGGTTGTGTGTTTGTATGCTCTGGTAAACATATCAAATATGAACTTTCTTCGAAGCCAACACTTCTACAGAAATACCACCTTTTTGTTTATAACATAGTGTGCCGTATTATATACGTCACGACTTATATAAATTAAATATTAAAATGTTTTGTCTATTTTCTCATAAGTTTAGGTGCATTTTCCTGACTTTTTTTTATTTCATTGATATTAACTTGCTTACATTATACTAACAGTAATTTGGTGTTATACAGTAATTTTATTTTATTCTGGATGTTTCAGTACATTTTATTTTTCGTTACAGTCTATCCTTCCTTCACATGTTAGTTATGAGTAGAGCCGATTCAGGCTGCAGTAACGTGTTCCTTGTTAGCCGGATGTGCGCGGCTACGTTTTGCATTCCTTAGCCGAAGCTTTGTTTCTTCTTTATTTTACTGTTTCTTCCTGCAGTGCGGACATTTGCTGTGTCAGGGTGCGTGTATTATGCATGTCCATCACGTGATTTAGTCC
>PNEQ01105576.1:0-10420 GCA_003012365.1 Medauroidea extradentata | reverse complement strand
GTGCGGTCCAGACCAATAACGAGGTACAGTTGCCGAGCCACAAGAGCGCTTCAGCTCCAACATTCGAGCTGGTCGCCCACTCGACAAGCCCAGTGGCTCCAAGGCGCATAGCCTCTATGCCCGTCATACCTAAGGCGCACAGTGCGGTCCAGACCAATAACGAGGTACAGTTGCCGAGCCACAAGAGCGCTTCAGCTCCGACATTCGAGCTGGTCGCCCACTCGACAAGCCCAGTGGCTCCAAGGCGCATAGCCTCTATGCCCATTCTGGCCAAGTAGCAGCCTGTGTCCCCCAGCTCACAGGGTCGGCTCGTCCAGCGACAGATAGGGCTGGCGTGCTGGAGACCGCTCTGTGAGTGCCATTACGCCAATCGCCGCCGTGAGAACTTCCTTTTGTTTACTGCTGTACCTTCTCGTGTATATTTCCACACTCGCATAAGTTAGTGTCTTTCTTTTCAATTTTGTGTAAGTAATAGTTTGTTTGGTTAGGTCCTGCTATTATTTCAAATGTTTTAATGCTTATTTTATTGTTCGAGTCTTACCAATCTTCTAAGTTATAAAATAATGTTTTAAAAAATTGTTCTGTTTGTGGCTGATTAAACTCCTGTTGCCATTCTGCTAATTGTTTACATTCCAATTTAGTTTTTTAATGGTTAGTTACATCTTCATATTTTGCATATATTTTTTGATTTTTTCTATTTTATTTATGTTAATATTATTCCAGTTTATGTTATTTTGTTTGTTTAGTTTATCCAGTTTTCAGCGATAAATTTAATGGGTAGTTGTTTATTGGTTACTATTGGTACATCATATGATATGGTGTTATATAATTTTGCGAGTTATGTAATAGTGATTTCTGATAAATGCGATGTGTACTAGATGTTCCAAATTGGCTTGAAAACGTAATGCCAAGGTTGCTATTTCTGCTGGTTTTAAATCATCCTCAAAAATAGACTTACCACGAACTTTATATAACGTATGTATACTTCAAAGGCGTAAGATCGTATGCAAAAAATACTTTTTCTTTTCAGAGGAAAAGCTTAAATAATGTTATGTACTTGTGTAGTAGCTATTCAGTGCCAAAAATGTTCTTTGTTTTACACAACACGGAAAGCCACAAGAAATTACAACTGCGGTCAGGTTTACATTAAAATTGAATTTCGACGAAAGTGTGTATAGTGGGTTATTCCTCCGGAGTACATACACACGTATATAATGGGTGTGTATCGGAGATATAATTAATTAAATATAGGTACACACATAATTATTCACACGTACATAATTCACAACTGATAGTGCGTGTGTATGTGTTAAAAGTTAAAATCGGAGTGACATTTATAAAAAAAATTACCAGAATAAAGTGTAAGTGTCGCTTACCCAAGTTGTTTACTTTTCCAGCATTCGTTGCTCCATTAGAATGGTACAGGCGACAAGGATGTAACTACATATGTCGGGTGACAACCTCCACGGCAAGGAGACGAGGCCTTAGAAGCTTGTCAGGACATCACCAGCCTGTCCAGGCAACGTCTTAACTGCCTTTATTTTTACCGAGCGTGGTGGAGCAGAAGTAGAACGCTCGCCTCGCATTCGGGAGGATCAGGGGTCGATCCCCGGACCCGGCCATCCTGATCTCGGTTTTCCAGGGTTTCCCGAAATCACTCCAGGCGAATGCTGGGATGGTTCCTTCAACAGGCCCTGGCCGACAACCTTCCCCTTCCCCCCTTGTACAACTGCCAACGTAAAATCAAATACAATGAAATGATATCGCCTCATATTTTCTGTATTTTTTGCCTTGTTTTACATTAACATGCACTGAAGACAATTTTATTCTAAGCATATCTAAAAACAATCAACGATTATTATAGGCATTTTTAAATATTTTAGAATTTACGAATGTATGATATGACTATAAATAGACCCAAACATAGTGGTAAGATTAAAGTGTGAAGCTACTGGTATTTATTTTGAAGACATTCTACTGTTCCCCAATGGCGCAACGGTAACACGTTGGACTCGCATTCTAATTCTAAGACAGACGAATATTCAATAAGGCAACACAACTTTAAAAAAAAAGCTTATTTTTGCCGGTGAAAGTCGAAGTGGGTTCTACGGTGTTGCCAAATTCAGAGTACTAGTTTAAAGACAATTTATTTTTGGTCCAATTATTATATTACATTGAAAACGTGTTTCCGCGATTTTCGAATTTATTTATATATATATATATATATATATATATATATATATATATATATATATATATATATATATATATATATAAGAATGAATGTCTGCTCTACATGTATTTTTGTAACTTATGAGTTCCTAAACAATTCATCAAATCACAATGAAACTTTGATGAGTTTTAGGCGCACCCGCAAAGATTTCTGAAAAAAAAAATTATTTATGTATTTATTTATAACAAATTGGGTGTAATGGAACGTAGTCCGAAGAGGGGGGGAGGGGTAGAACAAGTGCCCAAAAATGTGAAATAAAAAATTCTAAAGCTGTCTTTAATAACCCTTGGTATCATTTTGCCCAATTTAGAATGTTCCGAAATTATTTTAGAAAATTAAAGGGAAATGTAATTTATCATTGCTATTATAACTATCTGTATCAGTAAACATTTTGTTACGTGTCTGAAATATGAAGTGCCAAAAAACATTTTGTTCCAATTTTTTAAAAAAATAATTTGGTTTTCTTTATATTGAAAATAGAAATAGGTACATTTTTTCATTAATTATTCAAGATAAAATGGAATACTCAGAGTAACGTTCCGCACTACTCAAAGAGGCGATTCAAGTAGCTTGCAATAGGTAGCTAGCTAGTCCTGCATAGTGTGTGTAGATTCAAGAAGAGCTGCACAGGAAGGAGTGTAGCTGCATAGGGAAGGAGATGATGCAGCAGAGATCCTGGCATGTCCGTGTCCAGCTATGTGCAAGTCACACTCCGCTAGCAAGTAAGAGACGTGTTGCGCAACTACTCCACACCAAGCCTCCGACACGCTACTAGAAAACACGAGTTTCACTTTCATACAACACTGTTGACTCACTCGCCTGCGTGTTGTCCCTCAATCCATCCTAGCCTTGCCACAGACACATACTAAACACTAATACAGAAGTGTAATGTCAAGACGGCTCATGTTATACGAGCAGACTTCGTCGCTTATGACTGCCCGGTGCTGTTGATACCAGTCCAGTGTCTGTCTGGCTCCTGTAAGTTACAGCATGGTTCTTCTTGGCCTGACTGCCGACTAGCAAGACCGCCGCCTTACGCCGTATCGCTTATGTGTGTGTCCGAGTTAACCACTCCATTCTTCAGGCTATTTCATTTCTGTATTCCTAGCATTCTGTGCTACAGGTAAGGGATGTGTTAGACTTGGATGCCTATACTGCCCTACTTACGAATAAGGCAGTAACTCCAGGAAAAATAAAATTCCAGTTTTTGGTACCTCCTGTAAGTTGTTATTATTATATTTAATTCAGTTAGGTAAGTAGGCTTTATTTCTCGTTGACTGATTAACAATTGCGAAACACAACATGAAAACTACATGAACTGGTAGAGGAATCGGCCATGCACCAAGGTAAGATAAATGGGCTTTACATCTCGTCGACAGCAAAGTCATTAGAGACAGTAACATACAGTTGGGAGAGGAGTCGGCCATGACCTTTGTTAAGGAATCATCACAGCGTTTGCCTGGAGTGACTTGGAGAAGCCAGGAATGGTCGGAGCCGGTGTCGAGCTAGGTATCACCTCAGCCGATGCAGTTAGATTCTTTTGAGCAAAGCCCTTCCGGGCGATTGTCGAAACTTACCCTAACACCTGGTACCTTCTTCAAGTCCAGCTTATGTTATCGCTGGAGGAACGGGTATTTCACGGATTATTTCTAGATCAAATTGAATGTCAACAACGTGTACTTCACTACAACTTATGTGATTGAGTGACAACTATCTTGGAAAAACCTTTGATGATTTCAAGCCAGCAATAACAAATGAAATAATTCGTGGGTACTGCCTGAATGTACGGTAAGAAGTCACTGGATTGTCGACTGAGGCCAGCGCATGTATAGGACTGACAAGTCTAGGCTACTGCCAGATGAATCTGCTAAATACGCGTACCTCTAGCTATCGCTGATCTGGTTGGGTAAATAATAATCTCGTGGGTTTACGCGCCTACTATAAGTAGAGCTTGTGGCGACAGATAAGGCAGTGATTGTATGGCGCTTAGTCTGTGCGTGGAGAGTAGCGATGAGCAGAAAGCAAAGAGGGAGTAACTCAACGGACAGCATGCAACGACTTTGATACACGAGGAGTGTGCAGCGACGAGAGATGGAGAGTGTGTGGATGGTACATTAATGTGTGTGGGATGGATGATAAGATTACAAAGGCGCGGTAGACGATACCTGGATTTAATAACAAAGTTTTAAACGAGACGTATTGGTAGAGTGACGGATGTAATTTGGAGACAGCAATTACTGAGAAAGAAGTACATAGACTGTTTACACATTATCATATAATTAGGTGTTATAGATATTAAGTGTAAATAATAATTAATAATAATATCAATAATAAACAAAATTGTGATTTGTAGGCTAACATAAGCATTTGGATAAAATTTGTAATTACTTACAAAGTTTAGTTGAATTATTTTATTTATCAACTCCTCACTCTCAATAGAGCATGGCTGCTAGAAGAATAAATTATTTTAATAATGCTGTACTGTATATGAAAGAAGGATGTTTCTATTGTGCAATACTGCAAAAGCCAAAGAAATAAACCTCACGATGCTACTTTGCAACAGCATTTATATGTGTAATAAAATTTCAATAATTTAATTTTAATAAGATTTAGAACTGAATACAACACATGGTTTATTTAAAAAATCAAGTATATACAGTAATATAATGAACACTTGTGTTAAAATTACATTAAACAAGTTTACTGCTATTTTATAACATACAACCGAACTAATGGTTATGACGAAGCAGTTTGAAGAGAGTTTTCTAACCCAATGTTGCTCCTGAAGAATCCATTGCAGAATTGCGTATTTTATATTGCTAAAAATAGGACCCAATTACATTTTTACAAATAAGTGAAAATTATTTTACGTTATATCCAAATTGTGACAGTCTCTTTGTACGTAGAATTTAAATTATACTATACTGATGATTTAAATTTTATTATTAGTCTCAAATGAGCTCTACAAATTGTATAATGAATTGACTATATTAAGCCACTCTCCTATCTTAATTATCCGTAGGTTGCAACAACAGGCCCCTTAGAGTAATTATTGCCTGTTGTCGGAATAAATTTTAACACTACCAGCATGTAAATTCAAATGAATAGCCTAGGCAGATCGTGTATTTTTTCTGTTTATAATACACTTTTGAGAACACTTCCTGCATTTGAAAACTATTTTTACTGTAAATTTTAACACCGTACTTAAAACATTGCCAGTTTGTTTGGATGTATTTTTTTTTTTTTTGCCACAGCAGGCGCAAATTACGTCTTCCAATAACATAATTAACTTTTAACACCGAACATTTTTCTTCTTCTCTATGTACTGACTGACGTCACGTTTATTCTTTTTAAAACATTACTACGAAATGCCACATTAGTTTATATTCCGTAAAATTATAATCCCGTCTGTGCTGCTAAGCGTTTAGGATTTGTTTCATTTTGTTTCCAATATTCTGTTGTCCTTTTACCAGCAACAGCTATGTTTCCATGAAGTGGGTGGAAACATTTAAAGAAAATCCTCACCACAGATGCCGTCTGATTTACTCCCCAATGATCATAACATTAAGAGTAAATATAACAACAGCTTTTAAAGAGTTTTTAGTTAACTGATCTCATAAGCATACTGTATTAGGTAAACAGGTCAGTTCTGAAATATCCACGGTTTTCAAATGTAAATTCTGTGTGTGCTCATTTTTTTTTTTTTTTAAGAAAAAAATGGCGCATTCCATTAGGATGAAACATAAATCATGAGACAAGCTGCCACGCACCACAGTCCTTTCAAGAAAAAAAAGTAGTTTTTTTTATATTCAGCCACGGGTTGGAAAGAGTAGAAATCAGACAATAAGCACTAATTTTTTATGAACCTCTGCAAACAATAGAGATACAATAATGAAACAATGGGACAATTAAAGTCCCCAGAACAAAAGGGAAATGTCATCTCTCGTTTAGTATTCCGACGACATTCCACGTGACGGCCGAAGGAAAACAGCATTCGTTTTGTCCTTAGTCACAATTTCCTCTCAAAGGCGCTAAGCACTCTTTTGTTTCCCAAAGTTTGCTGCAAAAATTACTAAAGCGGTGCACCTGCACAACTTTCCTTATACAATGCAAGAGTCTGACCTCTTTTAAGACACTCTATTGCTAGAAAATCAAACCCAAATAGAATTATCTTTCTAATACAAGAACTACGTTAATAACCACGTAGGTCCATACGAAACTTACAGCAATAGTGATGATTGTCTTCATAATACTTGCACCAATAAATCAAAATCATAAAATATATAAAGAAAAAGTATCAGTTAAAACTTGTGTGAAGATTTTTCACGCAGGAAGTAAGGAATATTATATACTAGAAAGAGAGAAAAGGAATTCAGAAGAACGTTACTAAACAATACCACAAAATATTCACTAATTTCAAATAAAGGAAACCCATCAATAAGCACACCAATTTAGAAATACGTAACCAAATACAACACCTCAAATGAAGACGAGATGATAAAAATTATAAATAGCGAAGAAGACTATATTCAACAACACTGAAAACGAAATCATAAACTGACAGCACACCAAGTTATAAATACATAACTGAGTATAATACCTATTCAAACTAAGTAAAAAGCAAAATCAGAATGAAATAAGAAGGAAGTTATAAACCACAAAACATTCACTAATTTCAAATAAGGAAAAACATCGATCAGCACACCAAGCTAGAAGTAAGTAATGAAACACAAAACCTCCCCAAATGATGTTCGAAAGCAAAGAAACATGAAGCTAGCTGTTAAATAATACAACAAGAGTGTAAGAGCGTACTTTAACTGCAGAACCTCTGTTTTTAATTAATATTTATTTCTCTATGATAAAAACTGTCTTTTGTAGAGCAAAATATATCGATTGCAACTTTTTGAGTTATTTCTCCGTGGTCAATACTCACTTTTCGGAAGTTCTTAACATTTTACTACTTTTCACACTCGTAACTGTAGAATTTCGAAAAATCCTCACTTCTGTTTTTAGATATTTACATAAGCTTAATTTTAAAGCAAATACCACCTCAATATCTCAAATGGTTTGGGAGGTACGGATGATTGCTTGGAAACATATTCTATTTTTTAACCAGCTTTCAAGGATGAACATTGAAGAATACTGAAATTACTTTTAGGTATTTACGTAAATTTCATTTTAAAGCAAAAACCACCTCGATATCTCAAATGGTTCAAGAAATACGGATGATTAATTGTAAACACGTTTCATTTTTTTTATCGGCTTTCATGGACTAATTATTTTCTTAGGCAATGTTTTGAAGTAAAAATATTAACACTATATCATCAGGTTAGAGCATTATCGAGAATATCGCGAATTTCGCGAAAACACGTTTTGCCCCTTTTCGTCCCTTTAATTTTCGATTTTCGAAAAATCCTTGCTTGGTGGGTGTCTACGCCGTGAGAGGAAGCTACGCGGAATATTTTACGCTTCTAGGTCCAGCGGTTTGGGCTACGCGTTGATGAGTAAATGCATGAGTGGGGCACTTCATTTTATGTAATAAATTATTACCACATAATTTAATACTTCATTGATACGGACATTCGAAACCTCAGTGTCACCAAGTAGGGTAGGTTTAATCTATGGTAAATATTATAAAATAACTAAGTATATGCAAAAATCATCCACAATTCTCGCGCACGCTGACCCTTCTTCCTCGAGGTCTTGTCAAATACACTAGGGTATTTGGTCTTGCGGGCGAATGCTTAACACCGACGACTAACGGTTCAGAAACATCGTTTTGTCTGCGTATCTACGACCACACAACTTCAGGCATGGAGGTAAGAATAGTCTTCAAGCCACATCCCATTTTGGCGATGATAAGTCCGCAGCACGGTCGTAGAAGAACAGGTCTGGACACTCGCCTATCTACCAATGTATTTTGCTTGACCCCCTTGTAATTTGGCTGAAGTTCGCCAAGTTACCGAGAATGTTGTGCATCTATGGCGCTGCAGACAGGGCGGTCGGGCTGAAGCTCCGCCCACATTTTTCGTCCATTGTTAACATTATACAGAAAATAAAGATTGCTGGAGCCATGTTTTAAAATTGTTAACGAAGGAAGTATTTCATAAATTGATAAAAAAAATATGTTTTGATAAATTGTCAATCTTAGTGGGAGGGAAGTGGGTGGAGTTTGAGTCCGACCGCCCGGATTGAAGCGCCAAAAATGTATAGCATTATCGGTAACCTGATGAACTGCAGCCAAACAACAAGGGGGTCAAGTTTCTAGGCGAGTGTCCAGACCTGTTCTTCTACGGCCGTGGTCCGTAGCTACTGATGCATGCTATTTAATTTAAAGATTTATTTTTCAGACAATATTTAAAAAACATAACCAAATCAAATTACACACCTGAACTTTCATACATATTAAAATAACCTTTGTTTACATCATATTACTCTAATTTCTACTGACTTGATTCACACAACACCTGATTAGCTGTCTTACAATGGCCGTCACTTCTTACATTTTTTTTAGCCTTCTGATAACATGGAGGAAGGGGTGGGGGTGACAAGACAAACGCTGTAGTGTCCAGGGCATTTTTTAAGAGTTCTGTCTTCACGAACAAAGCGTATTCACATTTGTGCTGGACGCCAACAGACCTATATGTCTCGAAGTGTGACTAAGAAGCTTGGAAGAGGGCGAGGAAAGAGAGAGGCCAGTTCGCAGCCGGCGATATTTCTAAAAGTCAGTCGTGGTGTCACTTGTCTGAGCACCCTTATCAGTTCCAGAACAGAGCATATTTTTCGTTACTACACGTTGAAGTTTTTTCATTTTTTCCCAACTATTTAGTCTATTTTTGCCCAAAATTTAAAACTAAAACTATCCATATAGCAATGTGCTACTGAAGAAGAAACAGCGGTCATATCGGCGTGAACTGGAATTAAATGCCGTCTCCTGTTTTTCTTCGGACTTTCCTTTCATCTTACGCACGCCAATTTGAGGCTCGTTTCCAGGTGGACGGTATTCAAGGTTTTTTTTTTTTTTTTTTTTTGGACACGCATCTGCCACAAAAGTCGGAGTAGTAAATTATTCATACTTTGGATACTTTTAAGGATTTTTAAAAAATAATGGTGTATTAGCAATGAAAAACAGAAATAGTAACTACTCCTGCTACATACCGACAACGAATATCGGAATAGTTACTATTCCTGTATTGAGCTGCATATTTATTTACTCGCTCGAAGCCGTAATAGTTACTATTCAGGCAGTGTATAATTTTCCGGATTTTTCGCGCTGTAACAGAGCAGCAAATAACCTGGAATAGTAATATTCACACAGTGGGCACATTTCTGGATTTTTATAAGAAACATTTCAGGTGTAGAAGCAGGAATAGTAACTATTCAGACAGTGGATATTTTCCAGGATTTTTCGGATGGTAACTGAGCAGCATATAATCTGGAATAGTAACTATTCTCACAGTGGGCTGTTTTCAGGAAATTTAAAATAAGTGTCTTTGCTTCAAAAGTATGAATAGTAACTACTCACACAAACTTTTCAGGATTTCGAAAAACAGCCAGTCTAGTATTATTTCCTAAATAGTAAATATTCAGGATATCTCTAAACGAAGTTAAGTGAAAAATATCGGGAATAGTAACTATTCTGGATGGATAATTCAGCCCCCTCCCCTTCCCCACAGTTATCATGGTCTCTCACAAGAAACGTTGTAATTATTAGGAGGAAAAATAATAATTTTAATAGAAACAATAATCCACTACTCCGGTCTCCGCTATATTGTTTTCCAGAATCGGACGCTAGATCACCAGTTTGTAAGAGTCAGGTTTGGTCCAACACATTCAAGCTATTAAATCGGTAGATACACTTTTTATAAGCATGCGAACTTAATTCGGCTGGCTTTTTAAACCAACGTTGCGACGCTTTTGTTGTTGGTTGCTCGTTCGTGACCCGCGTTTGGTTATGATAAGAGTTGTCGCTGCTCTGTCTCTTACGGGATTAATGCTGGATGATTGGGTTCGTATTAAGTAATATTGTAGTATGCCCGGCTAGCTTTAATTGAAATAAAATAACAAAGAAGTTTCTTTTTAAATCGGCCTAAGGGACTCACGCACTGCGGGTTGCGTCACGAGAGGTAGATACTTAAAGTTTCTTTCGACGAAAATAATAGGCGCTTCCTCCGGCGGCTTTTGATC
>PNEQ01105575.1:0-10420 GCA_003012365.1 Medauroidea extradentata | reverse complement strand
CGTATGCAGAAGAGAGCTGTAAGAATAATTCACGGGAGAAAACAGACTGAATCCTGTAGACCCCTTTTTAAAAGTTCCAAAATAATGACCTTAGCTTGTGAATATATTTACTCATTGCTGACATTCATTTCCAAAAATCAGAAGTTGTTCCACACAAATGAACATTTTCATAACCATAACACTAGAAGTAAAAACCTTTCACACATGCTTCTTGTCAACTTGACCTTACAGCAAAAAGGTCCTTCATACACAGCTTACAAGTTGTTCAACAAACTCCCCAGCCACCTGCAAGATGCATGTTTAGCTAACACAAAAATATTCAAAAAACACCTTAAAGATTTCTTGATCATTAATGCTTTTTACACAGTCGATGAGTATTTGAGTGGATCTATGACAGTGTAGATACTTATTTAAGATATTTATTCTGGGTTAAGATTCTGTTTCTTCTCTTATTTTTTTCTTTTCTTTTACATGTGGAGACTATGAAGTATGCTGACGTGAGCCTACGTGCAAGCCCGAACCGACAAGAAATGTTTGAATTTCGCTATTCTAGTGTATAATTTTTAATGTATAACTTAAGTAATTTATTCATTTGTTTGTATATTGTAAATATGACTTGTCCGATATCTTTGTGCAAAAATGTACACAAAAAAGATCTAAGAATGCAATAAACTAAATCTAAATCTAAATCATGGGCTGCCATGTTATTTCTGTAGAAAAATTCGCTCATTTTGGTGCTGCCTCGTTGTGGTGGCATTCATAGTTAAAATGGGGACATTTAGCCTTAAGCTATGCATCAAAAAAATCTATAAACAAATCTGTGTTACACTTGCCTGGTTCGGTGAAAACAGAATCCTCTATGGTTTTAGTCAAATCGAAACAGAACGACGTAAAGAAACAATTATATCCCAGACGTCCATCTTCGTTCGTGACTTTTTACTAGCCCCACATGACCAACCCGAATGCCGATACATGCCGAACATTGCCAAATGTGCCACGTTCCTGTACTTGTTTAGGAATTTTCAAGCCAATACCATACAAATCTGGCAATTTTAACATGTTTACTAAACAAATGTTGGATAGTTCCCACAAATGTATGCGAAACATTTTTACTATTCGTACTTAGTATTATTTTCATAACGTACCCTGGTGTGGTAAATATTCAAATAATTGCTTACAGTAGACTATTCATTAATTCCCTAATTCAAATTTTAAGTGTTCAATATTTCAACTATTCAACTGCTCAACTATAATCAAAAGTTTACGTTCTTTGTTTTACGTCTCCGAGCTCGACTTCAATAAATTAACAATAACGGATCTTATTTCTACCGGCGGCTCCCCAGCCATTGGAGGCAGATTCCTGGAAAGCCTACATTCTTCCATTGTGGATGTCTGGTATTTTTGCAACACATCATTTCCCGGGATGTCTGCTCTTCGCTACTTTCAACTAAGTTCTATGCCACTACATAAACTTCTAATAACGCTGTGTATCTTGTTACGTCATCACCTACGATCAATCATTACTTCGTTAACTATAATTTTGACGAACTAATTAATTTAATTGTCTGTTATATACTTGACATCATGTTTTCATATTAAAGTAATTTGACTGTCATGAGTGCACTCTAGGGAACATATTATTGAAAGGGTTTGCTTGCCCCTGTTTATTATTTTAAGCGCTAACTGTTGTATGTGCACTTTGCAATTGCATTGGTTTTTCCAATTTTCAGTTTTTTTTGTCCAATAGCCTAATATTCTAATTAATAATAAAATTCGTAATTCGCTTTGCCTTATACTGTCGTACTTATTTCATAGTAGTTCCCCTGGTTATTTACATATTAATTATTACGTTGTGTTTACTCCTCATTAGCTGTAAAATGCATCAGCTTAGTTATGATTTGGTGTCCGCCTTCTTTTCTATTACGCATTCCAATTTATATATAATATATGGTAACAGATAATATTATTAAGACATACCTATATATAACACAAAGAGAATATTGGACACAGTAAAAGAATAATATTTTAATAATGAATCCTTTAAAATTTAGGTTATACTGTTTTTTTTTTTAAGTTTCAGGAACAAAGTTTAATTTATATTTTGACTCTCCGAACATAGTTTTATGTTACCAAGTGCATCAACAGAAGAGTAACTTCACAGTTATACTTCCCTCCATGTTAGAAAAAAAACAAGGGAGGACACACTGTTTATGCACACAACTGTATAACTGGTCGTGAACAAGTACTCCACGAAATGTGTACATTTTTTGCCAGTAGGTTGGTTTTTTTTTCTGTATGCATGGTGGTGCAAACGGTGATGTACCGAATAACGTTTTAAAACGTATATAAAATGTTGCAAATTGTCCTACAATATTTCACTTAATTTTGCTTGAGGAATAACCTAACGATGTTTTGTCGATACAAACATACATTAAATTTATGTTTATTATTAGGTTTATATTTGATGAATGCTGACACCATCCAAAGAAATTTAACTGTCTGAATACTTAATAATTGATGAGTAAAACATTATCACTCTGTAAATGTTATTACATCATAATATCCAGGATATTTCACAATTTAACAGTGCGTTGCAATGACACTACTACAAATTATACAGGATGTGTCAATGAAGCTATTTTACAATTTTTTAAAGGCATTATCTGTTCGTGTTAATATATATATATATATATATATATATATATATACATATATATATAAAATATAAGAATTGTTTGGTACTTGTTTATTTTGTGTTGCATTAAATATTTATTTTGTTTTTAATTTTCAGGAGATTGCACAAAAATCGACTACGTGATATTCCCAAGGAAATATTCACCAGTTTATCAAATTTAGAGACCCTGTAAGTATTTATTTTCTGATATATTCTTAACGCCGATATAATAGTATCGGGGAACATCACATCTTTTTTACGTTAGATACTACATTAAAAAGTACCACAATGTTATTTTGTCAATATGTTTGAAAGATCGCTTAAAAAAGGAATAATAATTAGATACAACCTTTTGAATATAATACGATATTTGAAAACAATACCGTAGCAAAACCCAGACATAAAATAACAAATAAATATGTTGAAACAAGCAGTATTCAAAATTTATAATCATTTCATACAAAATTAAATTAACAACTAACAGTATCGGATTACTGATAAACTAATAAAGTCTATAAAAATACTAACATTAAGAGCAACGAAAAACGGAAACACCTAGGAAAAATAATTAACTTCGCAGGCAGGAGCCAATTTATGCACGTATGCTTATAAACTTGATGCCATGTAGGTGGTTAATTAAATTGTTCAGATTAATAATCAATTATTAGTTCCAAGTGTTTAAAAATGATATAAAAATGCTTAAGACTGATAAAAACCCGAGCAACTTAAACAATAATAAGCAAGTTACAATTAACCTTGGAAAATTGCCAAACAAATGCATTAGGAGTGAATTTAAAGAAGAAGCTATGCTGACTGTAGAAACAAATAGCTCGCTAACATAATTAAATTCCGAGCAACTAAAATGAATAAAATAATTAATTCATCTCTATCACATTATTAAAATATTTTATATTCATATTATGACTTTAACTAAAGCTTCCTGTACTATGAAAATTTTTGAACACTTTTTGGAAAAGTCATTAGCTTATAACTGGCATTCAAACTGTTAGATTAAATCAAAATCTCATTTAATTAAACTTTTCTCTGATTTAACTTGCAAATAACGATTTATATTAATAGTTTGTTTAAATAAACACTTCAATATTTCTCACCACTAGACTCAAAACTTTCTACGAGTGATATATCAGCCCCTGAAAAATCAAAGGACCTCTTTATCAGAAATTGTGTCAAAACCAAATGAAACTGTCTCAAAATAAAAAAAAAAAACACCTACTGCAAAATATGGTGTCTTACTCGCTAAAATAAATAAAACTAAATTAGGGCGTGGGTGGGCTTCCTAAAAACTCCTCATGTCTGAGAAAGAACTGAACTTCTAGGTTTTGACAGTCCCTGTATCAAACAGTGACGTCGAGATTTGCCAATTCCGACAGATGTAATAAAATTCACGCCATTGAAACCACGCAATCCAAGAAAAGGTGTCCTCTAAACCAGCTGTTCGCGGGTATATAAGAAGCCTTCATACCTCTGGCACATCTGGGTTCTAGTTACACAACTCAAAACGAGTATAAGAAACACAAAACTCTTACGTTAACTATGGTAAAATGAAGAAAATGTACGTACAACATAACTGTATAAAAATGGTTGTGCTTCCTTACCAAACATGTTTACAAATATGTATATATATATATATATATTATACACATACATATATTGGTTAGTAAAGGGACGTTCATAAATAATGTAATTTACCTTACCATAATTTAAAAACATAGTTATAGTTAATTTAGGGTCCATCAATCTAAAACATTACAAAAATATTGCGAAAAAAGGAAAACTACAATAAATATATTCTTGTTAAACTTGTTATATAGAAACGCTAAAACAGAATGTTATAGTCCTTAAAATATAGGAATCATGGGAAATACTTTGTTAATTTGGTGATCCGAGCATTTTTGTGTTGTATACGTGACCAACCCATTTAGCTTCTGTAGAGTGCTATAATTGGTGCTAAAGTTTTGCTTCTGTACAGTGTAAAGTCTGAGTCTGAAAAAGTTTTTTTTTTTCTGTAGAGTGCTAGGCACTGAAGCAAGGAAATTGGCATGAGTTTCGGATGTTGACTACTGCACACCAATACTTAATTTTCTTCCATCCTGGAACTGGCCAGTTCTGGAATCAGGAACTCCAAAGAAATGCAGACTTATGAAACTCACGACCTTAAATGATTTGCCTGTATATTTGCTAGGAATATATAGGTAAAATCATAGACAATGTACTATGTGTATGTAGTAGGTCGAAGCCGGGATAAATTAGCGCACAGAGTGTGTTCAATTGACATTGAAATCGTCGACTTGAAACGTCATTTTCCATACGGTACATTTCTTTTCGTACTCTTGTAGACATATATAACATAAACTGCATACATTTTATAATCCATACTTGGCATTCAATGAAATTTAGAATCGTTGAGGGAATTTGTTTTTGATAATATATTTGTGTAAGAATTTAATGTGTCAATCTGAATAGTTTCCAAGTATGTAATCTCACACTGTGTTCAAATTTTATATCTAAAACTCTTATCCTAGTTGTGCATATTACTATTCCAAATATAAATATAATGATTTATAGATGTATTTTATTAGACAAGCTGAAATATTTCCACTTATGAGAGATGTGCATCTGTACTTTAACTCAGTCAAAGTCCTTAGATGCTAGGATGTTTTCCGAGTGTGAAAGGGTATGGGTCTGCAGTATACTTTAGTCTATGTCCTAAGATGTTAACATATGTTCTAATTATGAGAGTTGTGTACCACATTCTGTGTTCAAATATTTTCAAAATTATTTTGTGACTATTGGTAAAAAGTATATGTACGTACATTCTTTTAATTCGTGTCATGTTTCTAAATCCTATTTGTTTTGTGTATATTTTTTTTTCAAAGATTAAATTTCATCTTGTAAATAGGTTTAGACTATATGTATAAACATATTTAGGAATCATAAAGGCATAACTTAATTGTGAAAAATATTATCTGTAAATATATTTAAAGTCTGGACCAATTTATAAAATAAAATTTAAAAGTAATTATTTTCAAGCATTTATCTTCAAAGGCGGGAATATATTTATGCGAGTATTGTACAGGGTGTAAGGAAATTAATAGCCCAAACTCCGGGTGGCGATTCCTCATCAAAAATGAAGTCGACATTATATAGGACACTTTTTAAAAAAAGTGAACATTAAAGGACGGAATTAAGGACTTGAAAATCGAGTTTGAAAATCGTATTTTGTCAGAAAATCAAGAACGGTTAGGAGTTTACGATACTTTGAGTGGTGTTATGTATTATTGAGATCTTAAACGTGCAAAAGTTTCAGCCTTCTAATTATCCCCTTTTATGAAAATAATAGGGGTTGCCTCATTTATATCTCATAAAATTATGTTGGCGTTGCTGTTTGTGAACATTACATGTTGTCTTCTTGGGCTGTACACCGTAAGGAACAAAAAAGTTCCTCTTGTCTCAAATGCCTAGAATGTACCGTTTACCAGAAAATGAACACAATTGTTCTGTACCTGGTATGTTGGCAAAATGTGCTACATCCGATAAAAAACGGATTTGTACCATGCTTTCTGGAAAATGCAACTCGTGATGCAGTTGTTGAAGCATGTCGCCAAATGCAGTTACATAAACGTAAAAACAAAAACACCCATGCGTGACTCAGTTAATTTGGCAACAAATGTAATTTAGCAAAATGCACAAAATTTCATTATTTTGAGGCAGGCATATGCGAACTTCATAAACAACAGAACATACTTTAGTACATTATAATGTCATGTATGTATTTCGCTAAGAAATAAATAATATCGTATGGGTGATGCACCCTAGGGGCAGTGGTAACTTCAAACTGGTTAGTGGCACACAAATGTTGCAGATCGAATCCCACACCCAGCGAACTAAAAATTTTGAACTTACTAAAAAAATTAAATCATAAGGACCATTCTCCCATATGAAAACAAATGCAACTTCGTTCTTAGCAGCAGCAATGACACTAACACACTCTAGCAGACAACTGTGAAAACAAACATGGTGACACCAGCACTGCCTAGCAGACATTGCAGAAAACAAAGTGCAACATCAGCGCGGCCAAGCAGACAATGGAGAAAACATAGTGCGACATCAGCGCTGCCTACCTGCCAATGATGGAAACATGATGTCACAGATCACGAACAGGAAAGACAAGTGACAGTCGAAAATATGTGACGTCACTAGCAGACTATATAAACAAAGATATCACACACCAGCGTACTCTAGCAGGCAATGTACAAAACGAAATGGACGACACTTGGTGGGAAAGTTTGAACCTAGAAACTAAAAATGGCTGACGAAAACAAAAGTTGCATGAAATTGACACCATTACAAAATCGGTGACAATGCACAAGATAAAATGGCTGGCAAAAGTTCTAGTAACTGACATTATCAAAATGATGCACGAAACTGACATGACTGACAAATACACAAAACAAAATGGCTGACAAAAGGTAAAATGGCTGACGAAATCAAAATGATGCATGCATTTGACACCATAACACAATGGCTGACAAATACACAAAATAAAATAACTGACAAAAGGTCAAAACAAAATAGGGGTACAATATGGCTGCCAAAACAAAATGACAGATCTAATATGGCTGCCAAAACAATGGTGGGGGTCCAAGGTGGCCGCCAAACAAAATTGCAGATGCAATATGGCTGCCAAAACAATGGTGGGGGTCCAAGATGGCCACTAAAACAAAATGGTAGATACAATATGGTTGCCAAAACAAAATGGCAGAAACAAGATTGCTGCCAAAACAAAATGGCAGAAACAAGATGACCGCCTAAACAAATGGCAATAACATGATGGCTGCCAAAACAAAATGGTAGAAACAATGTGGCCACCAATACAAAATGGTGGAATCCAAGATGGCTGCCAACAGATCCGCATGATCCACAGCCTGAAGCCTTCTGCCGCTGCCATCAGATACACTGATCCACCGGCGACCTCCAATTGATGGAGAACCTACCAAACCTATCTACTCACTACCTTATAACATCATTATTGAAGTCTTAATTACAGTTCCTACCAGCTGTTTTAATTGGTAGGTGGTGGCAGCGTATCTATGTTCCCCCTTTTTGGTGTGGTAGGGCTACCACTTTCCCCTCTCATCTCCTTCACTCACCCGAGGTTCGATATCGGACTGGGGGTGGCGTGACATGGGGTAATAGCAGTGGGCCCGCGGCTTTGCGTGCCATTCGTGGAGTGAGACATTTATGAGGTACTAGCAGTACGCCTGTGGCTTTGCTCGCGTGTGTTACTCATACCAAATCATATTTGCTTCAACTGAATAACCTCTTTGTACACCAGATAGGTTACTCAGTCATCAGGTGTTAGAATGACCAAGCTGCTAGTTGAGCTAACTCTGGAGCAGGATAAGTAGCTGGACCTGGCCTTATTTATAGTTGCAGCAAAGTAGACATTGTAGGGTAATTACAGACTCTTAAATTTAAGATGGTAATCGAATGAAATATGTTGTTTACATGGTATGAAGACTGGTTTCCCTCTGGCACAACCATTGATGATGGTGACTTCTATAAAATATTTGTTTTCAAAACCTTCGCTTGAAGTAAAGTGCCATTAGAAAGTATTGGCGGGATAATATTTCGCATGTATACATTTATTTGGCGCCCTTACCTGGAGGTTAGTGAGATGGCGTATTTTGGCTTATACTTTCGAGGAACTTCAGCAGATTGTGAATTGCAAAATCAATTTTTACCACTTTTTAATAACTTCATCCAAATTACACTAATTTAATCTGCCTTGCAGATCTTGTGTGTCAGAATTGCACATTTACACAAATTTTAAATAAATATGACCCCAGTTCCTACAGTACAATAGACCGGAGCTACAAACAACTGTGTCACATTAAGTCAAAATTATTCACTAAAAATTATTTAAAAAATTAAATATTAATTTTTTGCGCTCGTAGAGGTTATAAGTTATAACACCAATCCTCGATAGAACTATAGACTGAAACCCCTGCATAATTTATTTCTCGCTGGTTGTACTTGCTTTTCGGATCATCTGCCTTGAAAGTTTGCTAAATTTTTTCTTAATAATTAAGTTATTTTATAAAATAAAAAAACCTGCACAATTTTCTTAGGTACTTGCGTAAGCATCATTCTGACGCGAACAACACCTCAATATCTCTGCTGGTTAGGTAAGTATCGTTGGCGGATGGAAAACAATATTTATGACTTTTCACCCCTTTAAGTGTCGAAATTTAAAAAATCGTAATTTCACATCTTAAATATTTTTACAAGTTGTCAAATGAAGTGAAAATAACGAAGCAAAATCGATCGTTCACTAAAAAACATATATCACCCCTGTATTGTATTGACACTTAAAATTTTGAAAAATCTTAAAACCTTTTTGCGGCCATTTACCTAATAATCATCCTAAAGAAAAATTAAACTGAACATCTCGATGTGTTCGATACATATTGAGGATTAATATAAAACATATTCTAGGTATTTACATCCTCTAAGAGACTTAATTTCGAAAAACCATTTAATCACATTTTAGACTACGTCACTGCATGCCAGACGTGAAAAACATGACATTAGTCCGCTGGGTTCAATATCTACAAAAAATTGTAAACTCTTTTCACCTCTTTTCGCCTTAGGTCGTGGATTTCAAAAATTCTTGAAATTTTTTTTTCAGGTATTTGAGTAAGTATTAATCTTAAACACAAATCACGTCGCTGTTATAAAAAATCAATGGGGTCAAAGTACGACGATTTTGAATCGACAACACATTTGAACCTTTTTAACCTCTTTGGGGCCGAATTCGGAAAATATTTTAAAATGGTATAATAGGTTTTTACATAAACATCAGTCTAAAGCAAAGAGAAAGAACTTCAATGTCTCGACTGGCTCGATAGATATGGAGGAATAATCTAAAACACATTTCACGTATTTTAACCCCCGTAGTTATCAAATTTCGAAACCTTTGGAGTCCTGGCTTAGTGATATACAGGGTGGCCAAGAATAAGTGTTACAAATTGATAGGGATGGTAGATGTGCATGTTTGGAACATATTTGATTAAGGAACCCACGTCCGGAAATGCATCCTTATACCTGCAATGGTGCACCAAAGTAACAGGGGTAGGCAGGCAACCTGGCGACAACAAGCCAGTGAAAACATCTGTTGTGTTGTGTTATGTACTACCCGCTTTGACGCTCTGTGACTGTACGAGACACCGTGCATGTGTTACACTCGCTACGTTTATTATCGTAGTTGTAGAGGCTACATGGAAGGCTACACATTGGCAGAGCTAGCCGATATGCATTTAGTGTATGGTGCAGCAGGCGGCAATGGAAGAGAGGCGGAGAGACAGTATCGTCAGAGGGTTCCTAACCGACGGCACCCTGCACACACAATGTTCGCACGCATTGACCGCCGTTTGCGGGAAACGGGTTCGCTGTACGTCACGAAGCCAGCAAGTGGTTCGAGAAGGACAATACGGACACTGAGCTTTGACGAAGAGGTGCTGGATCGAATTCAGGACACACCATCTACCAGCACACGGGCAATAGCACATGCCATGCACACCTCCCGTCAATCTGTTGCACTGGTATTAAAGGAACAACTTCTGCGCCCGTACCATGTACAGAAGGTACAGGCCTTACAAGAAGCTGATTATCCTGCACGGCATGCGTTCTGCCGATGGTTGTTGCAGTGCTGCGAAAATGTTC
>PNEQ01105574.1:0-10422 GCA_003012365.1 Medauroidea extradentata | reverse complement strand
AAATCACAATGAAATTGATCAAGTTATATTTATTTGTACGCATAAATACAATTATGTCAATATTTTTTTTTACAATTTAATAGTTTTTACTCCACGCAGACGCATCGCTCACTCAAGTAGGAGAGAGACGGATGTCGAACGCTGCCGAACGCAAAGGCCGATTGTACTTCTTTGTCGCTCGTTCCGCGCTCTCGCTTGCACTTCAAGCCTTACATGGAACGCCTCAGAGCGAGGTAACGCCGCATGACGTGCGTGCAGCCGGCTCTATCGAATTATAAGACGTTGTCACGTCAATAAATAAATAACTCATATTATTCCACAGAAGGAATTCCGTCATAAAGTGCGAAACAACAGACAGTCTACTATGACAAACAGACAAGACAAAATGGCTGGTTGTAGACGACACAGCAGTAACACAGATACCTCGAGGAAAGCGAACTGTAACAGTGGACAGTAAAACAATGAAAATACAGACGAACACAATGGTTTCCTTGCTACAAAACAAATAAGGAGGTGAAAAGAAATGAAACGTGTTTCTCATGACTCCTCGATATAGCTAGAATTCAACGGGCTATCGTCATTTTTTTACATCGATGGAACACGCATAAAAAGTAAAAAAAATTGTGACAGTACGATTATTTATTTTTATTTATTTTATTTTCGTCTTAGCGTAATTAAGGCACGCGCCTTTTCTTACATTTAACCATAGTAAAGACACCAAGAAGACAACGACACGCAGGAATAATAAACTACAATTATACAATAAAAGAAGAAATAAAATTATACAAGATCAACTATTGTAACAAACCTTAAACCTACATTTCCTAATTAAAATTACTATGAATTTTACACATAATTATACACTTACTCAATAATTACATGATCAATAATGAACTGTATAAATTAATAAATTGTTAGAGTTTTTTTTTCCCGCCAGCTTCAGGTTTTGAAATTCGACTCCTAAACTTATAGTAGGGGAACAAAGAACAAAATATGAAAAGATGCTTACAACATAAATTGGTTGGAGCCACGGTCGTAGAAGAACAGGTCTGGACACTCGCCTATCTAACAATGTATTTTGCTTGACCCCCTTGTTGTTTGGCTGTAGTTCGTCAAGTTACCGAGAATATTGTGTTTTATTGGCGCTTCAGTTAGGGCGGTCTGACTAAACTCCGCCCACTTCCTTTCCGCTAAGATAAACAATTTATCAAAACGTATTTTTATCAATTTATGAAATACTTTCTTTGCTCACAAATTTAGAAAAGGCTCCAGCAATCTTTATTTACTTTATAATGTTAACAATGGAAAAATGTGGACGGAGTTTGAGTCCGACCACCCGGATTACAGCGCCAGAAAGTACGACATTCTCGGTAACTTGACGAACTACAGCCAAACAACAAGGGGGTCAAGCAAAATACATTGTTAGATAGGCGAGTGTCCAGACCTGTTCTTCTACGACCGTGGTCGTATCTTGTGCAGGGTCATTGTTACGAACATTGTTGCAGCAGTGACATCCCTGAGAGCATGGCACTTTCGCAACTCTACATGAACCTGAAGACATTCGACATTACTTTTTGCACTGACAGCTTGTGTTGAGAAGATATTCCTTTGGAATTGGTTGTATAAGTGATTCGGAATAAAGTGAGCACTCACAAAACCTCTGGAAAAATGTTATATTTTCAGCCAATTCGTATGTTTCCGCGCGTGTAACGGCTAACAAGGGAAACTTCTAACCTATCTGGACTTGATGTGTATGCGTGTAAGATAAATTGTGAGGTCCGTAGCATCCTACATATTTTGAGAAATAAAAGTTTATTCACTATGTAAAACACAAGTATGTCTAATTATATTGATTTTATTTTATTATTGTATTTAAGTAGGAAATTACCCGGAAGTATATTTTCTGTAGAGAAATAACAGCAACTTCTACAGCCCTACCAGCTGTTACAGTTGGAAATACCAAAAGAGGATAACTTCGTTCTCTTTGTTTTTGAAATGCGATCTGTTCTTTATACAAGAAGCTGTTTCACTCTTCTCAAACTCGTGGTTGCATGTTCACTACCTTTCCGCACAATTGTATTACGATAACGTTCAAAAACGTCATCCAAAGTGTATAAGTACTTCAGTGCAAAGCTAGGGCATAGCAAGGTAAGGGCATAGTTCATCAATAGTACATCAAGCACTTCTCTTAGGTTGTGTGCGATTCAATGTACCTTTGTTTTCCCTCTTCTTCTCTTCTACAGTCAACATGGTAGAGGGTCTCATTCGCAATCAAATCTTCTTCACCAATTCGGCGTTGTGAAATATAGTTTCTTGCAGAGAGAGCATGAAGAGAATTTGAAGCTTGAAAAGTCAGAACTTTGCGTAATTTCTATTTGGTAGAATATTTTTGGCAAAATATGCATGTTTTCCACTGCACACGAGGAACACTGGATCACCGTTATGACGGTTGAAGTTGACGTAATGTTTGGGGCTGTGAATATTCTTCCCCTTGTACAGTTTTGTTCGCTTCCTTGGTAAGTCTCATCGCCCACATCGTAACAAATATCGCACACGTGCGTAGCTAGACTCAGCTTTCCGTACGACTCCATTCTAAAAGTTCCTCGATTATTTTCTCAGCATTCCTGAAAACAAAATCAATGAATGTAAGTTTAAGTTATAATTACAATAACATGGACGATTGTAAAGTTCTATATACGTATGGCCCATTTAATATTTATTTGTAATTTTTTCAGTTAACATCATATTGCTTCAACTTGCATAAACACATGGCTACATTCTGCTGCAATTAAGCATCCTGAAAATTCAATTATACATGTCCGTTTCTTTCATTATTTACGAAAAAGAGGTTGACGTAAGAACATAATGGATATTTTACTATTGTGTTTGAAAACAGACTATTTTACGCATATAACAGATCAAATCGGATTACCCTGAAACAAGTTATGGGGGTTTATATAATTGGTTTGAAAACGAGTTTTTATACTTTCTGAACTAATTATTGATTTTAGGGAAAAAATGCTTAGCACAAAAATGAAGAACTTAAAAAAAAAAAAAAAAAAAAAATATTTTCGCATGAAAAAAACTAAATAGAAATCCAATGAAAAGAAACCAAGTTATCTGTTAAAGTAGAAATCCGTCGCCGCTATCTTGGATTCCATATGGAGGCAAACTTAACTTATTGTCAAGTTGGCAGCATCACTTTTCTTACACTCGGCAGAAAGAACCTGTTGACGCTATCTTGGATTCAATATGGAGGCAAACTTAACTTATTGTCGGGTTGGCAACATCACTTTTCTTACACTCGGCAGCAAGTCTTTACGAAAGAACCTGTTGACGCTATCTTGGATACAATATGGCGGCAAACTTAACTTATTGTCAGTTGGCAACATCACTTTTCTTACACCCGGCTTAAGAAAGTATCTGTTGCCGCTTGCGGCAATGCGGCTGCAAAGTTATACATATTTTCACATTTTTTTCCCAGTACTATTATGAAAAGGCGTGAACTTGCAACGATCTGTGTGAATAATTTTGATAGTAAATAAATAAAAAATAAAAAATCGGCAAGTTTAATTTGGAACGGGTAGCAAGTCCGCGCTGTCATCTCCTGGCATGACCGATAGTAATGGCCTACCGTACCTATTTATTTGTCGGCCCGTTGAATTCTGCATTTATTGATTACAGTCTCAACGATGCTGAAGTAAATTATATGTAAGTTTATGATGTCAGTGGTCTGCCTCCCGACTTGTGGCACTTGTTACAATACTTCTGAATAACGTATCGCTGAGCTATACTGCATTCCTCTATCACGAATTATCCTGAGTGCCGAAACTCGTAGTAGTCACGACGCTCGATAAGAACTCCAGTGGTACCAATCTAGCATGTCGTCCTCTGCAGCATTACGTCTGTGTTGAGGCGGCTCTCTGCCTGCCTTGTCAACAGCGTTGCAGCGTGCTAGAAGAATTATTTTCTTTTTCTAAGTAACTTTTCAACGTGTTTCTACTGTCTACATTTACGAAAAGAACAAACACTACAAAATATATCGGAAAGGTCGTTTCAAAACATCACGTTAATGAGAAAGATCATTTTGGAACCCCTCAAAATGGCTAAAAACGGATTTTTCATTCCAATATATCTAAACATCTACTGACAGAATTTGTGTGAAACTACGATAGAAAGGCGTATTTGACTTTACTTAAAACTTTCGACCAATAAAAAGCCGTGTGATCTACTATACCACTGCGCGGTGGTAGAGGTTATACCACACCAGAAGAGCCGGTCAACCTCGCCCTTGGCGCCCTACCTCACTCACACAAGCACACGTTCTCAAAGGGGTGCAAAGCCGTTAAAAAAAAATTCAACGCGCTGGTCCTGTTTCGCGCAAAAAAATTCCCGCCGCGCCGCTTGTCCTGCTGGCATTGATTCAGTTGGGCCGATCAGGAGACAGCTTCTGAAAGATGGCAACGCCTCCCGAGGAGAGTAATTTCATGCTATTACGTTAGTTCCAGTGTGTTGGTCGGTTCCAGACGTCTCCATATCGCTTGTCGTTGTATCTTCACTGGTTAAATCTGGAAGTGTGTTTGAATAATGTTCTTCGATATCTTCGTCAGCACTATGTTCATCAACTTCAACAAGTACACCAAGATCTCTTTTATTTGACAACGATGTGTAACTACTTTTTTCAGAAATATCACTATCAAAGGTCGTCTTCATAGCTGCCCCATGTTATTTTCAGTGGCATTGTTGAAGTACAGCTTTATCTACCGAGAGTTTAGACACTATTCTTATCACGTGCACAAAACAATACCGCTATCAGCTTCTAAGAACTTACTAACCACTTAATTTTTGGGCGCTACTCTCATTGGATGATGTTGGTTACCAGTAGGTTGTTGTGTCTTTTTAAGTTGGTATCGCTTTCAACAAACCGCCTCATTTTATTATTATCGGGGACTGATTTTTCCTACACTGACCCTTCTCATGTCACGCAGTATATCCCAAGAAGATCTTATCGCAGAATCGACAACGTTGGTAACCTCTTAAAGATAATGACGATGTCCACATCATATTCACAGTCTTCGTGGTTAAAGATATCTTCGTACAGAATTTACTAAACGTACACGATGTAACTGTCGAGTTTGATTAGTCATTATTTAGTTAGCAAAACAATATTTATTTCAAATTATTTACCTGCATAAGATATAATATAACATTTCGAAATTCATGTGTGGGAGTTAATTTTCGTGAGTCAAATTTCCAGATATTAGTTCCCATCTTGAAAGTTAAATATATCAACCTTCGTATAGCACTGTGGACTGAAATAAATAAGTTACCATCATTTTATTAAAAAAAAAAAAAAAAAAAAAAAAAAAAAAAAAAAAAAAAAAAAAAAAAAAAAAAAGCAATATCTGTTTAGGCCTGGTCAAGTCCTCATTATGGGAGAGAGGTGAAAGTTGTATGACAAGAAAGAAATATTTATTTGCCTACACCAGACCCTATGAACTTCCTGTATACCAGTGATCAAGAAATCGGCGTCAGATAGTCACCTCAATTATACTTTCTTCTCACGTCACGACGAACAACCATCTTGGATGACGTCACAATCTTGACTCTCGACCTCACTTCTCAACAAAGTGGGACTTTTTTTTCTCACAGCAAAATTGCTGAATTACCCGTCTGATAATTGAACGTAATTCACTTTAGTGGAATGAGTGCGTCCTAACCACTGCACAAAGCAGGCAAGTGATGCACAAAATATTTTATTAGTGATATTACAATACGCGTCTGTTGGTATGTAGATAATGAATAATTTGTCACCAGTAACAACGGCTTTCCTGGATGTAAGAGTTTGTAAAACTTGGTGAACATTGCCATAAACTTGTGGGTTTTACTATAATAGTGCAGGATCCTTGCACACAGAGTGCAACTTGTAAAATTGTTAAACCTCATTCTGAATTTTCAAAAAATAAATGTATGAAATATGGAATAAGTTATATTTGTTATACTTGTAAAAATATATTAATGCTAAATCTTTGGAAATTATATCTTGGTAAATATATTACAAAAGCAGCAATGAAAAAACATTTAATAGTTATCATTTCATACAGGTTTTAAAGAAAACAAACCTATGGTTAATAACTAATTATGTATTTTAATATTTTTTATATTTTAATATTTTTATTTTTTAAAAAACTAATTAATTTTTTTTTCTATATAAATTGAGAGAAAAAAATTGACAGCGAATATTCAAACACACCAAGGCGAAAAAATAGAAAGGTTTCTTCTCAAAATGTTTGGAATATATTTAAATTTGAAAATTGAATTTTTAAAAGACCAAATAAAAAAGTTCGTGAAACACAAGTTAAATGTAATGTTTGTGAAAAATATTATAAACCATCAAACATTTAGCAACTAAGCAACATAAAAATAACGTAAAAGTTATTTGTAAAAAATGTAATGTTGAAGATAAACAAAACAGTTTAAAAAGCCATGTAAAAACTCGAATTTATAAAGGTATTCCCTCATTAGTTAAAAAAAATTAAATAAAAAATAAACAATAAAATAAACCAAAAACTAAGCGTGAAAAAGTTAAAGTAAAATGTGAAATTTGCAGAAAATAATATGATAAACTTCATAAGAAAAATAACAAAAAAAATAAATAAATAAATAAAGAGGCAATAAATAAAATTGACGAATCTGAAGATTATAAAGTATTTGAAACAGAAGAATTTTTGAAGGAAGATTAAAAACTTATGGAATTAATCCTATAGGTGCTGAAATAGATCCATCATTATTTCTTGAAAATATAAAATCAATTGTAATAAATAATATAAAAGAGCAACTTCAGAAAAATAATTTAAAAGTAAACATATGTTTTTCTGTTCAGTATAAAAGAGGTGAATTATATAACATAGAATTTCAGGGTGAATTGTTTACAACTAAAAATAAAACTATAAAAAAAACTGGTAAGATTTTTATGAAGATGCTATTTAAAAAATATTAAGCGAGATGAGGGAATTTCAAGCAAAAGGATCTAATCGGATGTTTAGTAAAATACTAAATTCAGAACTAAGAATAAATAAATACAATCCATTAAAAGGTTGTTATTATGTTGATTTACCACAAAAAATTAAACAGAAAAAAACAGTTATAATTGTTAAAATTTATTAACAAAAATTCTTTTTATGGTCAATTTTATCAGCCTTTTATCCAACACTAATTCATCCTGAAAGAATAAATTACTATAAAATATATGAAAACGAATTTAATGAAGCATTTAATATTTAGAATCTCCAATGAAATTAGATAAAATTAATCTATTTGAAAAGATAACTAATATTTTTACTAACGTTTATGGTTATATAGGAAAAGAAAGAAAAATGAGAAATTGTTCATTAATGAAAGTGTTCGAGTTATGTTACTAAATTAAAATAACAATAAATTACAAATTGAAAATTGTAATCATTCTTAAAAAGTGCATTTTACTATTTATGCTGATTTCAAAAGTTGATTTAGAATATCCTAAGAATTACATGATATACATAAACAAAAAAAAATATTAACTACATTAAGGGATAAAGAAAAATATGTTTTATGTTATGTAAATCTTAAACAGTATTATCTCTAGGAATGAAACTGAAAAAAGTACACAGAATATTACAATTTGAACAATCAGATTTTAATGGAATCATATATTGATTTAAATATGCAGATGAAAACAAAAGCTGCAAATAATTTTGAAAGAGATTTTTATAAATTAATGAATAATTTTGTTTTTGGAAAAACAGTGGAAAATATAAGAAATAGAGTTGATACAGTATTAGATTATGTACAAATTCTAAACAAATAGAAAAAATAATTGCAAAACCAAAACTTAAAGATAGAACTATATTTTCTAGAAATTTTGCTGCAGTTCATATGAATAAAACCAAATTATGTATTAATAAACCAATGTATGCTGGAATGTCTATATTAGATTTATCAAAAATTTTAATGTACGATTTTCATTATAATATTATGAAACCGAAATATGGGGAAAATATTTAATTGTGTTATCAAGATACAGACAGTTACATTTAACATACAAAAGCAAATGAATTTTTATGAAGATGTGAAAGAAATGATTCAACATTTTGATACAAGTGAAAGTGATTATGAAAAAGATATAAATATAATTTTCCACAAACAAACAAAAAAGTTATTGGTACAGTGAAAGATGAAAATAATGGAAAAATAATGGAAGAATTCATTGGTTTAAAATCTAAAATGTATGCATATAAAGTTGATGATATAGAATGTAAAAAAAAAAAAAAAATCAAAAGGAGTTACAAAATCAGTAGTTAAAAATTAAATTACTTTAGATGGTTATAAAAATTGGTTATTCAAAAAAGAAATATTGTATAAAAATATGAACCTAATAAGTAAAAAACACAATTTGTGTTTTATGTAATCTATAAAAAAGGCATTAAGCCCAGAAGATGATAAAAGATTTATTCTTAAAATTGGAATTGATACTTTACCTTGGGGCATTATCAAATAGAAAATATTTAAATTTTAATGAAACAAAATTTTTCTCATTCTCGAGAAATATTTATAATTTCACTGTCTATAATGTCAGAATCATTACCTGTTTTTTTCGTCCATCAAAATTGAATATTAATCAATTAAATCACCAATGCTTTTATAAAATGTGTGTGTTGAAACCTTAAATATTTCATAAACATTCATAGATTTAAATGTTTGTAAATCACAAAATAAACTTAAATATTGATTATGTTCAAATCTTTGTACTAATTCCGAAGGATATAAAGTACTTCCTAACAATTCAGAACAAATAGTATTTGCCTCTTCTATCAAAGGTTTAAAGGTAATGAAATTATTACAATTTGTGCTACAAGAAATTTCAATTTTAGTGTATCTTTGTGTTAAAAAAATATTGATATATTTTTTTTGGTCTACTAGCTGAAAATTAACGAATTAATGATTTTGAATCTTCTTTATTCATAATACCAAGCGCATAATCAATAAATGTAATTTCTTTGTGTTCATAATCGGAAGAGTGGGTTACTTGATTTGACGATGTCAAATAATTCAAGGAATTAAAATATTCATCATTAAAGCAAGACATTGAATTAGATACACTAATTAATTGAAATTTTTTTTATTTCTATTTATATCTTCTATAAAATTTTATATAATTCTTGTTTAATAGTTTAAGTACAAATTTGTAATCTAATTTTTATTTTTATTTTTATTTCAAAATTTTTTAGCAATAAATTTAATACCAGATTTGTTTTCCATACCCAGAAAAACCATTAACACTGCATCCAAATACGTTTGGAAAATAAGAAATTTTATGAGGTTCTTCTTTAACCTTATATTTTTATTTAGATTTAAATCATCACGAGACTTTAAAATATTTTCCATTTATCCATTAGAAATATAGTTGTACATTTTAAAAAAATTTCATTTATTGTATTATTAAAAGATAAAAATTTGAATTTTAAAATATAATTTTCTATAATATTAGGTAAAATAAAATAATATGTTGGCTCTTTAATTAACTCTCCGTTGGATAAAACTGACATAATTTTTTCATGTTTTTCAGTTGAAACAAAGCCATAAGTATAATCAACAAAACATAAATATAATTCATAACAATGTTCTAATTTATACGAAATTAGTAAGGCAGTTGGATGTATTAGACATTTGAACGATTTCTGCAATGAACTAGTATTAATAACCTAACCCTTTTTGTGAGCGAATGACCTTGCGAGTGAATGTTGCTAAATTGAAGAAAAGGGGCTATTCTTCAAAATAGCAACATTCAACAGCAATTGCGTTATGTGTCCACAAAAAGTGTTCAGTTGATATTTCGATACACGTTGCCACATATAATGGCAAGTACACCATCAGCTCAAGAGGACAGAGTAATTGATCGATAGTGAGGTAGAAAGAGACAAGCTAACAATATTCGGGCAACATAGACGAGGACAGCAGAACTATTAATACCTCGCAGTACCAGCTGCCATCACCAGCATCAGCTTATTCGGCGCGCGCGCTCGGAATATAGGTTGTCTCGGCAGGAAGTGAGTGTCCTGGCTGCTAGCCAACCGCTATATCCGGCCGCGGGGGAGGTCCGTCCTGCATGTTTGTCATAAACTGCACTGCAACGGTGGCGTCGTGCGATCCTGCACCCTACAAGCGTAGTAGTTGCTAATAACTGTCTTGTGTTGTAGCTGTTACAAGGCGTCTGTCTTCTGATGTAGGCTAGTTGCTACAAGAAGCAGTAACCAACCTACTTGTGTTGTAGCTGTTACAAGGCGTCTGTCTTCTGATGTAGGCTAGTTGCTACAAGAAGCAGTAACCAACCTACTTGTGTTGTAGCTGTTACAAGGCGTCTGTCTTCTGATGTAGGCTAGTTGC
>PNEQ01105573.1:5662-18894 GCA_003012365.1 Medauroidea extradentata | reverse complement strand
CATTGCCGAGACGTATAATATTACTGGTTTCCATGAAACGCAATGCAATTTCTCAATACATGTAAAGCAAAAGTTCTATGCCTTTGTGTTAATATTATGACTATTAGTAGGAAAAGAAAGTATAGCGATTTAGAGGGGGAGGGGGTGAAGACCATTATATTCAGAGCACTGAGCTCAAAACATTGACCGGCCGCCACTGACCGTAATCCATAATGACGTACACTGGCGGCACAATAAGCGGGCCCGGTCCTGAGCCCAACCAGTGGGCGAAGTTGCCTGATAAAATCACACCACGCGGGTGTGGAAAATAAAATTAGTTTACGCCCCTTGGTTGGTGAATCGCAGGGGTTGAGAGGTCCACCTCCGGGCCAGCAAAGTTAATAAATGGTTCCGAGGAAATTTAATACTATTGATAACCTAGTGATAGGTTGCAAAGTGGTGAAGGGCCCGGAGTGACGAACACGTCGACCGTCTCGGTCCGCCGCTTAATGCCAACTGGCGAGTCCTTCCCGCGTACATGGCGTCGTGCAGCCAAAGCGGGGGAAGCAGTCGCCGAATACATAAAGACACACAAATTACACAAGGGCAAAGGCCCAAAACACTAATGATAAGGAATCTTACAGGTTAGAGTCCCAAATTTGTTTAAGGGGAATGTCTACTGAGAATTCACATAATTTTCGTTCACTCTAAATTTTGGATTACAAGATGCAAAAAGAAATCGACACTGAAGAATTAAGAAAAATTAATAATAATTGGACACATAAAATAGCACTGACATTAATTTGTTGATTATTAATTAGAAATGTTTAGGGGAGAAAACGTGAAGATGTTCGTGCGGCAAGGTTGGCTGTGTGGGCGAATCCAACTTGCCGTGAGGCGCAGGGGTGTTTCTACGTGTTTTTAGGTTAATTACGAAAAGTTAACACAGATCACTTATACACATTAAACGCAATTACCCCTGGCCTGTGAATGCTTCTGCCTGTTGGTGGTGCGATCCTCCTTGACGGAAATAGCACGGGAGTGCTAAAACAAGGTATGTGTTTTCAAAGTGACTTTACTTACGTTTACGTCAAGGGGGCACTTTCCTACCAATGGACGGTAGTCCTGAGGGGCCGACGCACCTACTCACTGCACTCGACGTCGCGGGGGCGGCATCTAGACGCCGCTACCTCGTGCGCGCACGTGGTTGGGGTGCATTCCCATATGCAGTGGCGGTGCAGCCGCTCCAGCCGTTAAGTAACAGGTGGCCTGATGCGCACGACGGGCTTAGAGAGAGGGAGTTGCGGAACGACCCGCGTCAATATTACAGACTTCCCCCCCCCCCTTATTTCCAGCAAACCTATGGAAGTTCAACATAGCCTTTAGAGCTGCAACAAAACTTGCTTGCAAGTTATGCAAACAGCTTGACTCACTGCAAATCATATGGCAGTCAAGCAGTTTTCATTACTGAGCTGTGATCTGTAAGTAAGCACATGTCGCAGAAAATAAAAATGTCTAATTATGGACGTATGGTGAACAATATGTGAAACAACATTACCATTTTTTTTCACTGCAAATAAAAATTTTGTGCCAATAGAAAATATTTGTTATTCAAAGAGCACTACATATTAGGCCTATTATGAAAAAAATGATCAGGTAATAAATTTTATACTACAAACCATATTGTTTCCCCTTGTCCCTCTTTGATGCCCTTATTCAAGGATGAAAGTCACAGATTCCCATGTGCAGCCTCTCTCTTTTGCTATCCTACTGAAAATCTTTTGTATGTCCCTGTTTACAGCAAGCTCTTGGAAATTTATTCAGAAGAAAAATGTCTTCTCCGTCACTTATATTGAATCCAAACAGGCCTTGCTTTTGAAATTTTAATGCCACTTCTACCATTTATTACATAACTAAGGCAATGTCTGTAGGAGAACATAGCAGGGTGGCAGGCCGAGCTTTGTAGGTGGTTGAGGAAACGGAATTTACTGACGGAGCAGTTGGTCACTATGGAGAAGGTTGGAAGTTTAGGAAAAGTTTGGGAAATGAGTAAGAGGTAGGATGGATTGGGCAGTTAATTTCAAGTAATAAGTTACCATTTACCAAATAAGTACCTAGCACACTGTGGACATTTAATGCAGTTGCACTGTCATATTAAATTTAGGAGATGATCTGAAACCACAAATAAAGCCTGTAAGCAAGTCAGGGTTTCGAGATAATGGTAATTCAAAATAATCATACAGATTCTACACAATTACAAAAAGCAGTAAATTTTAATATATTACCATATTTATACTTCACGCTTTAGTTTCAGATATCTTTCATATTTTGAACACAGTGCGTTCAGTTTCACTTTCTTGTGGTTTTGGTAACCTTCTGTAGTCCTACAGATACTCCTCCCCCACTACATTAGATCGACTATCAGCAAATTACTCTTACTTTTGTAGCTGAAATTCTGCCTTGCTCAGGCTACTTTTGTAACCTATTTTAAACACCTAGGCCTAATCTAAAGTTGAACACGGTGCAAGATTATACAATCTGCATTACTTTCAGTCACATTGCCTAACAGCATTACCAATTTAGGTATTTCAATGGCTGTTTACATAACCCATGTTTGATGTCAGTGTAATGTGCCTTTTATCTCTTGCCCTTGCAGCCTTCATTGTAAAGTTTCTGTTCTGGGAATTTCGATATACGTTAGCTTAGGTTTTGAGAAGGATGAGTATTTGTGGCTTTACCCGAAGGAGACATTCTAGGGAATCTAGGGTATCTACTTAGACATATGCAACTTTGTAATTTCAAACAGCTGTGTGTCCGTGAGATAGCCTACTTCTGTAGTGTGAAAGCTGGTAAGGACTTTTAGATGGCAAAATCGAACATAGCCGCACTGAGACTTTTGTCAATAGCTTGGCAGTTGCTACAGAAAAAAAATTCCGGTTGTTAGATTGCTGGTAAAAATCTATTAAGTTGCAATTTAACGTTGAACATATCTGGTAGGCACAGCAATCCTGAACATTAGCCTACACACACACTTACAATTCGTAACTTGTTACCTTACCACTTCAAAAACAAGCAATAGCCATTATTAGAACAATCAAGAATTACAGATTTGCGACTTCAGCATACTTAACAGTTCACTACAGGTTTGAAATACCAGAAACTTTATTGACTTACTTAATTATGTTACAAATATCCAGCTTCCAAACTACATAAAAAACAACCTTAAGTTATCCCATGCATTCACGAGTCATTTAGCACATATTACAGCTTTAAATGACATTTTCCCATGTTCGTGACACAAAGACCACGGTTCCAATATTTTATAGAAAATAATTTCTTTCAATGCTTTATGAAAACAGTTTCGTATCACTTTAAAATTCGTGGGATGGCTTGGATGTTTACATGTGCGAGACGACTTTGTTTTACTCTGAAAAGACGATAATTTAGATGTCAAGGACATTAAAAAATTATAGCTCAACCAGGTATTTCCTTATAGTTAGCAGATAGCAAAAGTGAACTAAAATTGCCGTTATAACAGCTTAAATTAATATTTTTTTACAGTACGATTCTCCGTAAGATACTGTGTGTTTTGGTTCTGTTTTGCCAACCACTTAATGGCGGCCGAGGCCAGCCAAGCCACGCCCCCTGGCTTCAAAGGTTTGTACAGGGAAGATTTGCCTTGCCAGCTCCTCCCTTTCTTACCCCCATGATCCAGCTCTTGAATCTGCTTCCTCGTACCGGTTCCGGCCGTGGTTCATGGTGCTGCCCTCAAAAAATTCAACTGCTATTTCTTTAACATTTTGTGTGCAAATTTGTTCGTTTTATTGCTAAAAGCAAACAGTTGCACATCGTCAGTGACGTACATATTCGTAAATAAACAATATATGTGACCGTTTTTTCACGTTCGCTTGATTTATTTGCATAAACTCGTAAATTACACTATGCTAATGTAAAACATTGCCTTTTTACTCTTGAAATGTAACTGTAGCATATGTATTTCACGTACCTGTTCTCTCTTTACATTCGAATTCAACGCACGTAACCGTTTTCATTCAAATCTGTTCATTCTACAGTATCAATACCATAGGAGGTGCTTACGAAAACCTTACTCGATCAACTCGATGCTGAGTTTTGGGCTACAATAAAGCATTGTTCGCGCAAAACTGACATATATACGTCGACATCAAGGAAATCCCAACCTGCCATTTCCTGTATACTCCTAACTCCATGGCGGCACTACATCCACCACTCCGACGAGTGATCCAGTTCCGTGGTTCCGTATCCATCCGGACTTACAACAAACCTCTAACTAATTTCGAGTTTTCAATTTGCAAGTAGCATGTCTTATCTGTGTTTTTTTGGAGTTGATACTTTATTGGTTGTTTTTTCCCCCATTATATAAAAACTAAACAATTACGTTGTAGGCTATTGGTAAAAATTTATTAAAATGTATTAATGTGTGTTACAAACGTGGCCGGTGGTTATAAAGGTTTATTACAATGACTAATGGGTTAACTTGGACTAACGTTGTCTAGACATGAAATTAGTTGAAAAAAAAAAACGCAGAAACCATATTTTTAACAAAATTCATTAATTTATTCAAACACGAATATCGTTACGGTTTATCTTTTTTTTTTGTAAAACAATCGTAACTTTGTCAGTAGGCCTACCTAACCACGAAGGTGGTACATGTGTAGGTTTTTAGAATAAATGTCATAAAACTTTGCTTATTTCCATGAAAATACGAAGTACAAAACTTCAAAGCGCTATTTCTTTTCCAAATAACACCAAAACCAGTGGTGCGTGAACTTGAGAGGGGAGTGGGGGTACAGGGGTGCGTAATATCCCCTCCCTTTTGGTGGTAGGGTACAATGTATCATTTGTACCGCCCTAAATTTGTGTCATTGAAAACCAGTTTAAGTATGAGATAACTTTTTTTAGTATTTTTATTAATTTTGGTTACTACACGTCCCTACCCATACTATTTTGTCAAAATCAAAATAGATCCGCCTTACTATGGAGAAATTTACACCCACCACGGGGGGAAATGAAGGGAGGAGGTTATATCTTATCTTCAGGCCATCTTCTGAATAAAGGGAGAACCGATTTCAGACTTCAGTGAGTTTTAACATTGCAGACGCGTACACATTGTTTAATAGAGAATGGCGAAATTAACTGTAGGCCATCTGCGCCATGTAACGTCGCAAGTATTCATGATAACATATATATCAAAATATTCATTCTCGAGATACATAAAGGCTATACAATCATACATCTCGATAGAATTGCGGAATGTAACGCAAGTTTAAATTATTCGTCGGTGGTTGTACTTGCTTTTCGGATTGTCTGTCTCGAAAGTTTACTAACTGAGCCCCCTTGATGATTAGGTTATTTTATTTGGTAGATATTGTATAAAACTTTTATTTAGATGTATCCGTACGCATCATTCTGAAGCAAATAGCAGCTCAATATCTCAAGTGATAAGATATATATCATTCGCTACTCTAATAATGTTTACATCTTCTAGTCCTTTTAGGGGTCAAATTAAAATGATAACACGTAGTCACACCTAAATCGACGATTCATTGAAAAAACATATATCAACCTAGTGATTTCGAATTTAGAAATGTCCTGAAATATATTTACAACCATTTACAAAATCATCATCACAAAGTGAAAAGCAGCTTTATATCTCGAATGACTGAGCGAGGCGGCGCAACGGTAATACGTTGGACTCATATTCGGGAGGACCTGGGTATTGAACCGGCCATCCTGATTTCAGGCCATGGCCAATTCCTCTCCTAACTCCTGTCGTAGTACCAAGTTGTGTGTCACCGTCTCTAATGACCTTGCTGTTGACGGAACATAAAGCCCACTTACCTACCTAGCCATTTCTCAAATGATTCTAACGATATTGAGGATATTTCTAAAACAAATCCCACGTCTTTTCACCCCTTTAGAGACTGAATTTAGAACAACCCTTAATGACATGTTGGAATATTTTGTGGATGTATCATAAACTTGAAAAACACGATAGTTTGCTGGTTCCAAGTTATATCAGTGAGTCAATGACTCATTGAAAACGTGTTTCACCTCTTACACCATTTTTCACGTACGTAGGTGTTGAATTTCAAAAAATTATATATTATTTCCAGACATTTAAGTAGCATCGTTCTTAAGCAGAAATGCCATCAATATCTAACAGTTTCATGGTGTTGATGACAATATATATAATTTATGAATCAAATAATGCTGTTTTTTTTGGTAGAATTTTGCAAAATCATGAAATAGTATTTTGGGTATTTTCGCAAACAGGACAATCCTGGAGCCAAAATCACATAGGCCTAGACGTACTGAATGGTTCAACAGTTATGGAGGAATAATCGAAAACATTTTCCACTTTTTTCCACCTCCTTAAATATTGCATTTCGAAATATCTTGAAATCCCATCTTATACTTTTGGATATGAATCCAAGTAACGTAAAAATCACAATTGTAGCCCTTTTGTTTCCAACTACCGGTACGTAAAAGATTCACATAGGCTAAACCGCGTTTTCTGCCTTTTCATCTCATGGGAGTCCAATTTTGAAAAATCCTGAAACAGTTTTCTGGTATGCAAGCAAAGCATTGAAGTAAAAACCAACTATATATCTTGAAGAGTTTGCTAGATATGGAGGAATAATCGAAAACATACCCCTTAATAGTCTAATAGAGAGTTAGGTTTGGTAGCCAGGTATAAATATCAACTAAGGATTATTTAAATTTATAAATTATATTTGCAGATAAGGTATATATTATTTTCAAACATGTACAGTATAGGTATTTTATTTTAATGTTTGATTTATTTCTCGAACATCTTTGTGCACCCCAATAAAACTTTATTTTTTCATTTGATGATAAATGTAAGTTTATTTGCTTTATTAATATAAAAATAAGAATTTACAGAAGTATTTACAAAATAGTTAGATTATTGCGTTACCCGTGATAGTGCAAATAGGATATCGGGAGTGAATGGTTGCATGAGTATTTTTTTCTGGTTCTGTTGTTATGTTCCAGTGACTGGCATACTCAGAAAATTATTAGTAAATAAATTGAAGTAAAACCACAACAAAAATTAACATTTGTTTCCATCAAACAATTACGACACATCTGCTTGTAATGTAAATTTTTTGACAATTTTCCTTTAAACCTTATGAAACTTCACTTCCTACAACTTTGTACATGCATGAGAAAGCTACACAATTATGGTTACGAGAAACACACAATAAGTTTGCTTTCGGCACGAGAAATTTATTTCTAAAACTGCACAAACAAGGTTAAACACCTGATAATGTTGATGACAGTGCCTTTGATTTTCTTTTCACGTCACAATCTAACTTTTTACATAAACAAGTAAGAGAATTTCGATTACTCACATGGTACCGTGGAGCTTGACAGTGACACACAACAGAAGGACGACCACATTTTGTGCGGTCTACTCTTCGCCTGAGGAAACTACCTTTGTGGCGAAACTCGCTTCCGTGCAAAATACATCTAATCCTTCTGTTATGTGTCACTATCAAGTCCCACGGTACCATGCAAGTACTTGCGTTTCTCTCATTTTTCAATGTAATTAGTTGCCTAGCTACCTTTATCTCACCCTACAACCTAACTTTTGTGATTGAACCAACAATTTTATTTTTTGGACGTGGGTGATTTTAAAATATCACACTTCAGGTTCGCCATTTTCACTTCTTCCTGTGCTGCTTTGTTCGGCGTGGCTACTTCATGTAGGTAATTTCAGCGTTGTCTGTTTTTTTGGTGGGCAGAAATTTTGTCGTGAGCTCAACTTTTCAACACGGCTCTCGCAGAAAACGACTACATGTTTTGATTGGCTGAAGCACCCTTTTGCGTGGTCTGTTCTGTCTGCTCGGGATACATGTGAACCTTACTCGGGTACTTTATCCGTTGTGGTAAATTCCGTCCATCTTCCTAACTGGGCCAGGTGTTTTTCAGTACTTGTCAATTTATTTTCTAGTTACCGGTACCAAAATTGTTGTATGTTGTTTGGTCAGTTTCATATACAAATATGAACAAAATGAACAGTAGTGTTGAATAAAATGAGCAGTAGTGTGTAAAAGCACAGTCAAACTACTAAACTTCTGAAATTCGAAGAGAAAATAATTAATTGGTAATTTATTTTATTTGAAGTGAGGCTGCACTTCTCTTCACCTGCAGTTTTACTTAAGTTTTTTTTTCTTCTGAGTTCGTCACTCCTACACTTTCTTGTTTCACACATCAAGTTGTTCCTGCACTTCCTCTTCATTTTAACTTCAAAACTACCAAACCATTTGTTAGCATTAGTTTCTTAATTTTCTGTTAGTTTATTTTATTCTTCACATACGTACAAAGACTGCTCCCACAACTATAACAGCAGAAGTATTGTTGTGTTTCCTCATTTCTCTCCATTTTTAATGCCAAATCATTGTTCCATTTCCAGTTCAGTTTTTACACAGCTTTTATTGTAGTTATACTGTACTTCCGTAACATTATTTCCATACATATGTCTGCTTCCCTCAGAGCTTCCCCTACTTTGCTTCTCTTTATGCTGTCATAAGCACACTCCACGCAGGGATGGATCCAAGGGGAGGGCTGTAGGTGCAATTGCCTTCCCTCCTTCCCAAAAAAAATATATAAAAACAATCCAATGGAAATCATAAAAGTGAACTTGCTGTAGAACAGGACCATTTCAGAGAGACGTGCAAATGTCTTACATTTTTCTCTAAAAATAAAACAAAAGTATTGTATCTCTTGAAATAATCTTGCCTTTTTTTACTACATATAGTATACACAAATTCATCCCTTCTAAAACTCATCACTGGATCCATGCCCAACTGCATGTTCATAAAAACAAATACCAGATCTTTACCATTCTCACATAATTTCTTTGTCAACTATAATAGATATGTATTGGTATTTCCTATCTACAGCCATGCTGTTCCTTCCTCCACTTTCCTTTCATTATTTTCTTTATTCTTAATTTAAGTGCTTTCTCATACCTTTTCACAGTGTCGCACCATTGTGATGACCGTATAATTCATGCAGCTTTACCTATCACTTTTCTTGAATATGGACACTTTTGACACCGTATTTAAATTGTAAAACACATAAACAAATATGTAACACCAATTGGATATAAAATTCTGCACAGCATTTCAAGTGTACAGAGTATTCTTTTATTTCTAAAATATATATAAAAAAATTGTCGGGTAATTAAATTCTGTCACAATTATCATTTCTCATTTAATATTACTTAATTGTAGAAAATAACCTTGAAAAAAAAATTAATTATGAAGGAATATAATTTACTTATAAATTACAAAGTATTCCTGCATGAAAAAATAAGCACTGCTTGTTTGCTTTTATATTACAGCAGTAGAGTGCTGGCTCAAAGCACAGATGCTCACTTATTTTATGTAATGTTTTGATCCCAACCACTTCTATTTTTATTCTCTGAGTATTAGATTGTTAATAAATATAAAAAAATGAATTGATTATAATTTTGCTAGAAAACCTTGCTGAAGCTTACCAACTCAAGTTACACCACTCATATGCATGTACACCTTTAAAGATGTGTACTTGCCAGTTATAAGACATGTACCAGGGGCGGCGCAGGTATTCTGCCATTAGAGGGTAAAAAAAAAGTACACACATTTGATTCATGTGTTTAGTTAGTTATTATTTACATAAAAGCAGTCTCACACATTCAAGTGAAAAATGTGCTGATATAAACAGTCTGTGTTTCCTACTTAATTATTCCATGCCTATGTAGTAGGCTTTTTGAGAATGTGATTAACAGCAAATTATTAGGGGGGCATATAACCCCAGGAATGGATCTAGGCTTTCCTTCACCCGGGGCAAGAATTGTGATAAGTTCTCCGCCCTTTCTTTCCCACCCTATTTTTCCATCAGTCCAATCACCCCCGATGGTAATAAATGTATCTTGCATATGTTGTACGTTATTTTGCGCTCACGTAAATAACATTATAAAATTTTAGTATAACTACATAAAACCTGTGCTTACTAGCTACCATTAGCAGTGTTTTAAGTGTGCATTCTAAATTATAAATATTGTATTTTGGCCTATATCATTATATGGCACCTCCAATCTGGCACCGTCTGCCCCCCCTAGATCCGCCACCATTTAACCCCTCTGACCCACTGGTTCCATCACCCATGTAACGTTCATTTCTAGGAAAAATGTAGCTTGAATACAATTATTGTAATATAAAATATTAATATGCAATGCAAAAAAAAGTTGAAGCTGGTGAAAATCAAGCCATCATCACCAAAGTGCTACTTCAACTGCAGCTAGTAAACGAGTACATACATAAACGGCTACACCATGTCACCTTGCCAACATCACCCTTTTGTACGAGCAGCAATGACAATTGGTAAGCAAGTAGTCTCAGTTAATTCTTTCCTAAACTGCAGTATTGCTTTTATTCTCTACTAACTGTCTAACTAACCAATACTTGTTAATATGTGATAGTAAGCATAGAGATATTTTAACTTTATGGTAAAAAAAAACTTTTGGTTAATAAATATATGCTAAAAATATGCAGTTCACACTTATTACAAATCCTCTACAGTAACAGAATTTCATATAAAATACAGAAGCCTTTATATTAAACAAAGTGGAAATGGAAACTTGTCTCAGGCATTTAAAAAAGTCAAAATGTAAGCATGGGTAGAATAAAATTTCAACTTGACTCTTGTAAAAGTAATCTAAGTGAAGTTTGCTTGTGTCCAAAATGTAAACAGAAGCTGTCCGCATGAATTTGATCATAACCAGACTAATATCTGGTAATCAAGCATCTTTTGTCACATCACCAAAAAAAACCTGCAGGTTACTTTCTGTAAATGCCCTATTACAGTAATGCTTGGTATTCACAGATGTTCGGGAACGTTCTTGTACTTCTGTCTTTTACTTCGTCAAGCCTTAAGTACGTAATGCCAAACAAGCTTGTCTTGAAGCATACTGTTTTATTCACAAACTATGAAACATTGAGTTGAAAAGTACTGCCTGAATAAATAAGATTGTCGTGATAAATATTGTTTTGAATCCTACCTCAAAACATCTCTAAAAATATGACCCTATGTGTACCATAAAACAAGTCCTTGCTTAATACAACCTTTACAAATGATAAAGGTACGATGATAACAAGGAGATCACTCTGACCACTAGCAGCCCTTATTACCACCACAGCAATGGGATGGCTGAAAAAGCAGTGGGCATCAGTAGAAAGATAAAAGTCAACTAAAAGGAAGTGACTGAGACCTGTTGAGGAAACACAACAATATGCCAGTAACATGGCTCGCAAATCTCCCCAGCTCAAATCAGTCGTTGCATATGGACCAAAGCCCCTACAGTATTTCTATGACCGCACTCAAACCAATAGTGCAGGAAGATATTTATAAGACACTGACGACAAAACAGATGGAAGTGAAACAGGGGCATGGTAAGAGTGCAAGGATGAAGGAAGTCAATTTTAAGGTAGGAGACAGGATAGTCGTCAGAACAGAAAATGAAATATGCTGGGAGCCGAAGGTAATATGTAGTAGCTTAGAGTAAGGAACCTGTATCTTACTGGGTCCGAAAAAATAACACAAACACAGTAGTGAGGAAAATATTACGAACCTGAAACCATCCAGTGTAGTTAGAGGTGACAGGCAGGGCACATGGCTCCAATCATAATGAGGTTAGTTACAGCTCCGAGAGTCTTGACGAGAAAGGAGTGTAGGAAGTGTCTGACAGACACAGGAGGATTTAAAGTCACCCCACAAGCTAGCTCAAAAAGGGACTGGGTTCAAGGGTCTTTTAGTCACCTCCAGACAATGTGGCGAGAAGAAATAAAAGAAAGTTGAGCAAACACCGAAGCCACAAGTGAAAAGTGATCTCTGAGACTCGTAGTGGCAGATCAGTAATCATAAGGAAACCATATGACCCAACTGCATAAGTGGCGTACCATTGAGGTGGTGGTGTTGCATTAGTTGGTAGCACTGTTAGATTAAGATGTATGAGAGACCTAGAGAAGGTAGAATGTGAACAGTGTTGATCTGACACTATAGCTCTGAACGTATATAAGTAATACAGTAGTTATACTTAATAATAAAGTAGTTGAGAATATTAAATTAAATATTGTTTACATTAAAGAGAACACAATGTGGTGGCACTATTCTCCTTCACACACATACCACGTGCTCGTTGTACCTACGCTGACCACGTGCTCGCACAAACGCGCCCTCTGATTCATCCGTCGTATATTGCTGGATTCGGTATGTCCTCGGCTAGCTGAAAGTACAGTGACAGAGTTACGAGCTCTTACCTCAGTGTCATAGGTACGAGAAGAGAAGAGCGAAAATCACCAAATATAAATATTGTTAGATGCACCCTGGGATTACTATTACCAGTAAATGATGAAAGTACAATTTAGTAGCACGATGTTTATTGAATACTCAGATTCAATCTACGCAACACAGTTACAAATCCCTGTACAACACACATGGTGGGCTCTTACCTCAAAAACCAACTCTCAAGTTATACTGTAAAAAAATATATATATCTAAATTCGGAACAAAATAAATTAGATGCGCAGCCCGATGGCTCACGTTACCAAAAAGAAAGGTGCTGTAGCCCCAATGTTAAAGGATCTCCATGGCACGTGTGCCCGCGGGAGCTCTCCCTGCACACGTCCGATCACTTCGACAGTCAGATAGCTAAGGCCAGGAAGCTGAGCTCCCAGCATCCTCCTCCTGCATCGCAGGAAGTGCCCACAGATGGCACACCACGGCATGACCTTCCTAGGTTAGCACTATACCTACCGAGAGCATTCCTAAACTCATTGAAACGTTTGTTTCCTCGGATAAATCACATTATTCCAGCATCCATTTACCATACTTCATCGCGCTCGGCGATCCTTAAGGCTATACATATCTATGGGCAATCCACAGGAAGGAAAAATTACAAGATGGCATTCTCCCTTAACGAAACAATAACAAATGATTTTACATGCGTGATTACACTTTCCTTAGCCCTGAATGCTCTCGCCTGTCACACATTACCCTCAAATTGTTAACGGAAATTACTTGTATTTATGGTGCAGCCCACCGCTCGTAAATTAATGGTTTTTACACATTAATTACAATTGAAAATACATCTACTTTAATTGAAAGTGTCCTGCTGCACTTCTGCTGCGGTCTACACCAACATA
>PNEQ01105572.1:0-18794 GCA_003012365.1 Medauroidea extradentata | reverse complement strand
AATGGGGTGAGTCACCCCTACATAGCCGCGAAGGGAAACGTCACGGCAACCAACTTTTCATACATTAATGTGCTCCACTTCTTTGAGCTCTATGCCAATTTTGGTGGCTCTATCTCTTATATTTTCTAGTATTTTTCGAAAAATGTTTAAAATATTATTTTTTTCAACGTGGCGTAGCTCCCTTAATATTTACCACAGAATAGTGTTGGTTTATATACCCCACCTTATTTTCCATAACGAATCCCCTCCCGGACTTTGGCACATGAATTCTGGTCCACCCTGTATATCCGTTTTTGATTTACTGTAGGATTTGTCACTAATGTTATTATTAAAGGAAACGTTTTCTATAATCTAAATTTGTGTGGGTATAAACTCGAACTTGCGTAGCAGCGGTGTACAATTGAATCTGCTACCGCGATTATGTTGTTCGGTCATCATAATTATCGTTGGTCTGTTGTAAATACCTATATTGATTTAAGAGCTCGTCTAACATGCTTATCGTATTAAAACGAAATATAATTGCGGGACTTGAGATTCTTCTCAGTGGATACAAATTAAAGACGGCTCTTTCAAAACATACAGCATTTTACGTGACATACGTAGAAGAGTTCTTACCAGTGAAGGAGGATTTTTTAGAGAAGAAAATATAACATTCTCGTGATTAGCGCTGTTACTGTATTGGCCATTTTTTTTATTTGTTAGGAAGGATTTGTTTAATTTCTTATATTCATATATACATTTCTTAGCACTGATTCGCGTATCCAGGCTGCAGAGTGGTGTGCCTAGCTTCGGCCGTTACAAAATTGTTTGAAAATACATCTACACGCATGAGTTATATCAGTTTAGGAATAGCTTGCAAAGAACGTTACACGAGTATATATATACATATTTCTGGTTCGCCGCTACTCTCTAAAGCATATTTTCTAGCGGCGGAAAATGGCAACAATGGGTGTTTATTTCGGTCCTTTTTAGGTTGCGAAAATCGTGGCACAGAATCTTTTAAAAGTTAATTTAACCCAGGTGGTTACATTAAAGGTACTACCTACGTCCTGAACACTGGCGAGACCAAGGGGGGAAGGCAGTCATTTGTTGAAGCTTAATCTATGTTGTCAGTAAATCTTTTGTTTTGCGCGACGCTCACTTTGCTACATGGTATTTTAAGCGGTTTTTTTTTTTCAGTATCATGAAAACTATTAGAAATTAAATACTTTTATTCCAATAGCACGCGAAAACACTGAATGTTAGATCTATTTACAAATTTTTATTTCTGTCGTAACGCAATATTATCCCCATCTGAATCCTGAAACGGGTAATTGTACGAAAGCGACGTCTTGAAAGGCCACCGAGTACCACCGAATATAATTATCTGGCCTTCTGTCCTTGTTCACGCCGTTGCTGCGAGGTAGGCAGTGCCCTTAATGTAATGTAAATCTTCTGGAAGCATTGTGATCAACATTTATGTTCTGTATGCAATGACTCCAATAATACTGTTGTAGCTTTCTTGTAAACCCTACGTAGAACTTTCACGAGTGGCATTTTAATTTTTGGCTACTCAGTGGTTAATAATAAAGTATGGTGTTCAGTTATGGGCCTTTAATGCTTTGTAATATCCTTAAGTGTAAGATTCAGTCACTAGATTTGATTCGTCAACGTGAAAAATGACTAAACGGAATATTATCTACGACTGCTGTACATACATCCAGACTAATTTTTAAACACCATTTTCAAATATTTTAAATTTATCCAACATTCTTTAGGCGATTGGGGAATGTAATTTTCTAAAGTTTGCCTTAATTCAGGTATAATTGTGTAGTTCTTGAACGTGAGCAAAACCTTATTTATGACCTCTTTAAGAGGCCATGTCACTATCCGTGCTGAATTTTTTGTATTAGTTCATGATTCAAATTCTGAGAAGATTAATTTGAAAATATTTCAATATGACTATGCTAATTACCTTACCTCTCAATACGTACATTGTATTCGTAAGAATTTATCTATATTTCGACATGTAATAAAGGTTAACTCCCAAGTACTAATTTAGTCCATTAATACGTACCTAATCGTAAAATGTAATATTTATTTGAAAACACATTGCCCGTAATTCCTCACATAAGCCCAAGTTCATTTACTGTACGAAAATGATTAGTTTAACAAAATAGCAGACACTGCTTCTTAAACGTGGAGTTTTTGTAGGCGAATGCTGCACATCCTGTGTGAAAAGACGATGAAGTAATTTAAGTGCTCGTTTGTTGTCCTTAGGGATGCAAAAAAAACTTTTGTAGATGGTTGGAGGAATTGAGGGAGAATAACTTTCTCGGGAAACATGGTAGAACTTGAAAATAGGGGAGGCAGGGGACAGAGCGAGGTATGTATGTCGTAGGCCTTGTCTGATATCCGGACGATAAATTACTGTCTGGCAGCACGCGGGGTGGCCTCCGTGGACAACCCCTCCCCTACTTTCCCCTCCTTCCACCCCTCGAGCCATAAAACAATAAATCAGGCCCTGCTCCGCGACTGTCCGCCTGGCGGGCGATTGTCCTCTGGCGGAGACAATCGCCTGAATGGCCGAGTGTCACGCGGCCAATTGGACACGGTGCTATTCAGGCGCTTGTGCACATCCGTCACCCGGGCATGCGCCGCGGGTCGTCCGGTCCTTCGTCGTGGAATTCAAGCCCAGACATCGGCTCTCTGTCCTTCCACTTGTTTTCCCACGATGGGGCTCTTTACAAAGCAGCTTCATCAGCCTTCAGTTCCTTCCCTAGTGTTGGGGAAACTTGGTTGTTGTCTGCAGGGTTCAAGTCAAAACACTAGAAAGTACATGAAAAAATTTAAGTGGGTTGGTAGACAGTTATAATTGACAAATTTATTTTTTTTTTTTTTTGCGAATTTTAAAGCCGACAATGCTTTCTCTGAAACCCGGTACAAACTATCATTAATTCTCTACTCAATTACTTACTTAATTCCGTTCATATAGTTCGATTGCAATTTTGTACCATAATTATGTAGCAAAACTTCTGTGTTGTGTACACACTATCGTTTACTAACATGTTTCGCTACACAAAAAAGAAAAATATATTTGTGATTTTGGTTGCTATATTCCATAAAGTGTAACTGTAAAATTTCGGAAAACTATTTCACAATACAAGGCATACGTGTAGTTACCAAATAATTAAAACAACCTTGTATTACTTAGATTTTGATAACTCCAATGATGGTTTGTTCAGTAGGAAACAAGAAATTTATTTCTGTGCAAATCATATTGGCAACCCAACTGCATACATCGCATGTACTGTGGCTAAAGTGCATTACTCATGCGCGTTAACATACACTTCAATGAAAAATAGGATGAGCTGCGAATTTCTGTACGGAATTCTATCTGGAACCAGAGTAGTTGCTGTACACACTAGCGCAATGCTACTTGCACTGAATTTGGTACGGAATTCTGTACTGAATTATGAATAGTGTACCGGGCTTTACACACTTAACAAAATTTCTTACACGTCACGTACCCAAGGCCAGCAATAAAATGAGTTGGAACGTAACTGGAAACAATTCTAGAAAAAAAAATACTTAGCATATTAAATTTCGAGTGTTTAAATGAATTAGGTTCAAAAAAATAAAAGTAGCGGTACTTTACACAGTGTCCTAGTAACTTTGTTCTGCGCTATCACAAGAGATATAAAAGTAGGCCTAGGATGTCGCGAAAAAATTTACTTTAAAGGAAATGATAGTGCATCGGTATATATCCCTAAGGATGACGTGTGGCCAAAATTAATTAATTGTACTTCAGTGACATGTAAATGAAATTTATTTGACTCAAATGAATCATAAGTCTTGTATCTACAGTGTTAGTAAACTTATAATTAACTATCTCAGTGTTTCTCAGGATCTTAGTAAATATGTTCAAACATCTAAAATCCTTATTTCATTTAGTATTGTAAAATTTAATATAATTTTTATGTAACTGAACATATTGTTTCGTGTAAGGAAAGGTATGACGCCTTAAGAGTGCGTGGTATATAATTCATCTCTAAAAGCAACAGTTCAGAATTGTAGGTTTCTCGAAGACAATTAAAAAAAACAGCAATCCTAGACAATAGTTTTTGCCATCTTTCTAAGCGAACATTTTTTTGGCTAACGTATATCTGAAGAGCAATCTCTGACGCCGAAATATCGTACATTTAATTGCGGCGCAAATGCGTCATTCTAGGTAAATGTTTGCTGGTAAAGTTGGCAAATTTAACTATCGAGGATTGTTGTTTTGTGGTTTTTCTATATTGACTTTCAAAAATCGTAGATCTCAACTTAAGAATTCAGCGCTTATTTATTTACCACGCCCTCTTAACCTCGCAAAAATAACTTTAATGAATTACCAAGTAAGAAATAGAATCAATTAGTGAATTATATTTTTAGTATTAATACGTGATAAAATTTGTTGGTTAATGTGTAATGTAGTACTCAGAAATTTTAAGTTTAGTGTATTAGAAGGCAATTTGAACCTTAGTTTCGCCAGTTTATTGAGGACGAAATAAATGAACATTATTGCAGGAATTACAGTTCAGCATTTTCCACGAGTTTGAGGGCAAGAATCACCAATTTTCAGCAGTTACCCTTTTCATACATCGAGCGGAAGTTTAGTATCTTCAAGTCCCCAAGTCCCTCTTCAAAAAACCGCTTCTGATTTTATCCCCAGTTATTTCCGTGGCTAGGATCAACACCCATTAAGTAGTCGCCCAAATTAAAAAAAAAAAAAAAATCACCGCTCCAATAATTTCGTAATGGCTGGCAGTTTTGGACACAAGTTAACGTCAGATTGAATACCCCGCTAAGCTAACTAATGCACTCGTAATGCATGCACGGGTTGTAAAAGCCAGAGCGGGTCTGAGATACCGGTTGGCAAACCTGCAAGTCCCCTCTATAAAACTGTTGGCAGGACGTGTGCAGAAACGGAGGAGGGGAAAAGAGGGAGGCAGGAACTCTATAAACAGTTTAATACTTTTGCAGTAAAACTGCGTGGCTGCATATAACTCGCGCATTCGTGGCGGGTGTAGGAATAATTTGTAGCTTTATTTGCGTGATGACCTTGTCATCGCGGCTGAGACTGGCTTTATATCATGGAGGTAACCTACCTCGCAGGGCTTTACGCCGTCTCGGGAAGGCTCGTGGCGTGGAACGGTGTTGACGAGAGCCAGGTGTGCTTGTAATACTCAGTCACTTCATGTAATAACACCGCAGGTAAAGCCTGCCCTTTTGAAGCCTTCCCCCCCCCCCCCTGCGAATTTCTAATTATCCGACACTTGTAAATATAAACATGGCAGCGTGAAGTAATAAACACAATCTATATGTTTCACAGCACTCAGAAGTTACAGAATTTGTTCCTTAGATTTTTATAAGACTGGTGCCAATAACTCAACATTTTTTTAAACCAAAAACTTTAAAGTCAATTTGCAGTCACACGATGCACAATACTGTGGATGAGTTTTCAATAATTAATGTAGGCCTACTATTCGTCAGCAAAAAAAAATTTTGCTTCATTTTGGCTTATTTTTACGACAAAAAATGTGGTATTTTAGGTGACGATATCCGAAAAACAGTTCAGTACAGTGCTACAAAAAATTCAGCCACAAATTATAACATATAAGTGTCAAATCTGCTGAGCAAAATTTTGATATGAGTATTAGGTAGCAATAAAAAAAATGTTTTCGAAATCACTGCGAAACTAAGGAACAAGCCCCGTCTGAGACCACAATATAGTTCTTGGTAGGTATTTCTTCAAAAGGACTGTATTTACCGTTACTACACCAGCAAGGGACAATTATTTTATAAATAAAAAATAATAAACCATGTTTCTAAGACAAACTAAAATAATTTCTTCCATGAAAATACTTGTAAGATTTAAAACGAAAAACATTGCGGGTGGGGGATGGGCATGCAATATATAGTTGATGCATGAATAGTTCACCAAAGTGACAAACATTGTTATTGCACTACAAATTATATGAACTGTTAAGTGAGTTTTCTCAACGACAGATATTCTCTACACTTCTTAGCCTACTATTATTTATTGCACGCGATCACATTTTCCGTTTTAAATCTTACTAGTATTTCATAGGAGAAGTTATTCTGTACTTTTCAGCCCTTTTAAAAACATGGCATATTAATTTTTATTATTTTTAACAATTAGTTCGTGTTTTTTGTTCTTGCGTATGTCAAATTTTTCAATCGGTTTTAAGCAAACAAAAAACAGAAGGTAGGCCTACAACTATACCACTGATGTAAACAAATTCTTGGGTTTCAAGTGTTGTAATATTGTTTTAGAGTGGAAATAAAAAATAACATTTGCTTGTAAAACCAGTTTTGTGTACATGTTCTTTAACATGTTTGCGCTACAGAGAGAAAAAAATTAATACTTTTTTTTTTTTTTTTTAATTTAGATTATCCTGGGTGTATTTACTGTTCGTATTGTATTGTTTGTCAAGTCACAACGCAAGACAAAATTTAAAGGATGTACGGTAGACCGAATACATCAGGTTCATTTTAGAACAAAAATGTCGACCCGCATAACCATCATACATATTACACGACACATAAAGATGAATGTGCTCTTAGAACTGTGAAGACACGTATTCCAGTCGTGGGCGTATCAACCAGACAAGAGACCTCGAGTAGTTGAGCGGACAGGAGCACGCCCCGCTACTGCAGAGCTTGTACTGCCACAACAGTGTCGTGGGCATCGTAAAAGCGCTGTAGTACCGCTCCAGGAAGGCAAAGAGGGGTAGGGTTGCCACGGTTTAGCTGGCAAACGTGTCGGAGTACGTTATTAAAAGGCCGGGGCAGTTTATTTCCGAGGAGAAGCCCCCCTCGAGCGCGCGCAACAGTCGTTTGATGTCGGGACGACTGCTACAGTGTGGGCACAGTTTCCATTCGTGTCAGAAGGGGGGGGGGGGCGTCGCCCCGGGTGAGTGGGTTGTTGCAAAAGGGGTACCCTTGGTATGATCGTCTCTGGGACGGGAGGAGGGATGCCACGAGGAGACATCTGGCGGTGTTCCTCTGCGACCCCGCCTTTCCCCTATCTCGCGCTTCCTCGCTTTACGACCTCTCAGTCCAGTAGCCAACCCCCCCCCCTCCTACTTTCACTGTCGACTCCATTCGGCTGCACAATCATGATGCTGGATTTGTAATATATAATATACTGTAATTTTTACTCGACACTCCTTAAGAGTGTGTGGTAGATAAATAAACGCTGAAAACATCAATTGATTTCTACGCTTTTTCGAAGCCAATATGGATAAAATACTCAATAATGGCATTTGCCAACTTTATGAGTAAATATTTATCCAAAATTACTCATTCGTTACGCGTGATCTCTTGCGCCGCAGTTAAATGCAGGAGGTTCCGGCGTCAGAGATTGTGCCTCAGAAGTTCGTAACACTGGAAACAATTTTGTTTAAAACGTTGGCTAAAACTATTGTCTAGGATTGCTTTTGTTTAATATTTCGTAAATTGGCTTCAAGAAACCTACAGTTAATATATTAATGCTTTTAGCTTTGAAATATGTACCACGCCCTCTTAAGGAAACTTCCCAGCATTCGCCTCGAGCAATTTCGGGAAACCGTGGAAAACTGTAATCAGGATGGTCGGAGCCAGAGATCGAACTCCTGTCCTCCCGAATTGTAGTCCGATGTGACTGTTGCGCCACCTCACTCGTTGCCAATCTCGAAATATTGTCAGTAATCTTGGTGTACAAGTCAGCAGGACCAACTAAAATCGTCAGTTATTTCTACCCAAACCAATACATTTTTTTCACTGCTTGCGTTGTGGATTTCGGAGGTCGCTGCGGAGAAGTGGTTAGACTACTTGCCTACCACCATGGCGATCCGTATTGTATTCCGGCGGGACTGGACCCGGGATTTTGCTCGTGGGAAACGTGGCGTACGCTTCCGTGGGCCAGAGGTCCTTCTCGGGGTGCTTCCGTTTCTCCTGCCCTTGCATTCTTCAGGGAGTCGTACTGGACGTACGCGAATCTCGGATATAGTAATGCGATGAACATCACTGCAGATTTTTCACTTTGAAATTAAAGTATTGTTGTAGAAATCATATCCTTTAAATGCTCTATGACGAATCAAGATTTTTGCAGCATGCTAGGGGGAAGTTATTTTTTAAAGAAATGCTATTAATCGCGCGTTCTATATATTTATCTACGAAAAGTAAATATACTTAAAACTATTCTTCCATATTTTTTCTAGATATCATACTAGAAACATGGTTTTCGGACTCCTCAAAATTACTAAAAACTTCTTTTCAGACTTGTTATGTAAAATTACTAACCGGAATCTTATAACAAAAATACAGAAGCATCACGCTGGCTTATACTATGCACTTTCCGTAAATAAATTAGTAGACTCACCGTTTAAAGTCCAATAAGAAATATCCAACGACAGAAACACTGCTGTACGCAGTTTTCGAGCTCCGCGCGTAAAGGCGATACTGTTGTTGATACACGAGAGTGTCTAGTTCTTATCTCCTGCCAGTACCTCAGACGCGTCATTAATAGCCAACCAATTAACTTAACGTTGGTGAAATAATATTCTGTGGCATACGTAATAAACCATTAAAAAACCATCCCGTGAACTAGCTGAATTTGCAACTTTTTTTCTGTACTTTTGAAATTTTTTTTAAATTGAAAATATTACGCTGTGGGTTTTAAAATGTATTATTGCGTAGCTCATGGGATGTAAGTTCACAGTGAAACATTTTATTTAAGTAGGTCAGTTGGTTTTCACTATTTAAATGGCAGCGTAACGAACAAATTTTGACTTTTGACACCCCGTTATGAGAAAACTATGACAGCTAGAATTGTTTCGTAAGATGAACCTGTACTCACAAGTATTGTCTACAAAATTAACATCATTACATGAAACTATAAAATTATTGTTTTATCGCACTTGAACACCTTAAAACTAAGGCAGTAGTAAGGGGCCCCGGAGAGAGCATGAATAGGGTTTTACAATTATATTAGATGGGGCTCAGTACCTGTAGAACCTATGCCGTTACTGACTTTTTAAATTTTTTTTTTTTCATCTCGGTGAGGCCTACATTGCTACAGGACCTGTAAGGCTGTTTTCCAATACCCTTAAAATTGTGCGCAAACAAGGATCTTCTGTCCCAGAAAAGGACCCGAATATACCTACTAAATTTATAATTTACTTTTTTCCACATTTAATTCTTATAGTAGTGTTTCCTTTTCATTGCAGAAATTTGTCTTTATCCGCATGCGACGTAGTGATATGTGACGGAGCCTCACGTATGATACATGCCATAATAAAGTAAGCTCTGCTTATAATTTTATTTCAACAGTTTTGAAATCATCTTTGTTATTTTAAAATTTTTAACTACCCTGAAACAAAATACTAGTGTAAAAGTGTCACCACTTTCGAAGTTTAACACAGTTAGCCCCAATAAAACACTTTTTTTTTTGGGTATCATACGTGTTGGGTAGCGCTCAGTTTGAATAGACTATAACAACTTAACACGTACATTCATCTTCTTGCTGTCGCCTAGGTTGTTGGGTAGTGAGCGCCCTCAAGTATTTACTTTCATCTAACCTATTGCGGTGGACCAGTGGTAAAACACTCGCCTTGCATACGGAAGGACCCGGCTTCGATCCCCAGCACCGGCCATCCTGATATAGGATCAACAGGGTTTCCCGGAATTACTCCAGGCGAATGCTGGGGATGTATCCTTAAACAGGGCCAGGTCTTCTTCTTCCCCCTTTCCCGCCGTGCAGCACCACTAAGGTGTTGTGCTACTTGAGGGCACGTAAAATAGACATGAATGTGAGAGAGTGAGAGATTTTGGCCACCGCTGAGCAACCAAGGTCTTAAGCGCTGGTGAAGGGTGACATGAGGTGAGTGTGGAGCGGCTCCGGAATGATGGGTCGGGGGAAACGGGAGATCCCTGAGAAGACCCGCCGACCAACGGCATCGTCCGGCACGATTCCTACATGCGAAAATCGTCCGGCACGATTCCTACATGCGAAAATCCTAGGACCGACCCCGCCGGAAATCGAACACGAATCGTCTTTGTGGGAGGCAAGAGGTCCGACCCCTCGGCAACCGCGGCCCCTAAAAAAATGAAAAAGATCCAAATAAGTTAGTGCGCTAATACGGTTGACACTCGCCTCTTTTGTTATGGTTTTAAAGCCCCCAATAAGTATCAGTAGAAGGAAGTTTCTCCTTCTCATCTTATTCGTCATCTATGAATGGTTTTATTATTAAGCCTGCCAATGTTGAAAGCAAGCCACTAATTTATGACAAGATTTTTTAAATCTTAGCTTTGCTTAGTTGCGAATTGTCATAACGAGCTCCAATAAGGTAAATAAAGATGGCCAAGCTTTAAAAGAAACAAACCCAGAGCATGAGCGCACACAGGGGGGTGGAACTTGTGGCATGTATCCCCTCCCTCAAAAGGGCGAATGTCAAATTTTTTTACATTAGTTTATAAGCGTATTAGTAGCTCAGTACACTGGCATATGCACAGTACACGTACAGAGGTTTTCACAAGCAACGTGTGTTCACATGTTTCTGAACATATCAGTATACTGTAATGTATGAGAACTTTACCGAAATTCGCCTAGCAGTAGTTGGCAGAATTTGTTATTTATTAGATCTTGCGCGCCCTTCCAGAGCCAAAATCCTGGATGCGTCCATGACCCAGAGAACGAACATCATCTCATAATTCTTTTCTTCAAAATAAAGTAACGTAGTTAAAATTCCTTGGTTCATCCAGCAATATGTATTATTCGTTTCTCCTCATACCGTAAACATCCCCTAGATTCAAGTGCACGAACAATTTTTTTTGTGGTCCACGGCTTAACAGCCCTCTGGCCAATAGTGCATCTGTTATATTAGGTTACAGATATCAATGTGACGTATTTAAGTAACCTTCTTGAGGTATAGAGACAATTATTTGAGACCATTTGGACGAACACGAATTTACACCCAGCCAGACCTGGGAATCGAATCCAGAACCCCTCGCTCAACGCACAAACCATACGAACTGCACAAGCGAGTAGCTTGGGCCCGTGCTGGCACTAGTTCTCACCTCGGCCACGGTGCGGCGCTGCAGCAGCAGCACTCGAGGGGGGGTCATTAAAAACAAGGAAACGGTGAAATACGGGACACTTTACGATTGCCGCGGCCTCTTCGCCGCCTGACAGATGCGACGTAAGCTCCCCAAATAACAGGCGTATAAACCCGGCCATTATTAAAAACGAACACCGCGAGAACAAAGTGAACTGCGCGACCAGAAAACCAGAAAAGAAAAAAAAAAAAAAAAAATTAGAGGGGGAACGGTTTTCTGTGCGCGCGGCGTCCTCCTCAACGCACCCCTTCCCCTCCCAAGACAATAAATATGAAGGCAACAGTAACACGCAGTTTTGAAACATTGTGCGTTACGCCTGTGAGAGGTGGTTTCTTTGGATATCGTAAAGCGCTGTGTTTGTGGGGCGTAACTCATCGCCGGAAACGAGAGTGAGTGCGGTCGGGGTTGTGTGGCGGCAGGGGGGTGAAGCAGTAAACGTGATACGATAGCCTCTAGTAGGAGTGTTGAGGGGGATAGGGAGGGTGCTCGACGAGGAATTCGTGTGGACCAGTTGCGCCCAACGGCCCCTCGCGCGCGCGAGCGAGCGCCTGAAATACGCTGTCGGGTACGTGACTTTGGCGCGGGCGGCCCTCCAGACACAACCGTCTACATTGTGGCCGATCATTCCCCCCTGCCTCCACTCCCCAACGTCCCTCATCGGCCCACATTTGCTCGTAAAACTACCCCTCCTCGACCCACACTACATCCTCGTCCCATCATCCGGCCGCGGTCCGCGGGGTCGCTGGTTCGAGACCACGTCCGGCCGCTACGTCACTTTCACGACGAAGCGAGACAGCACGCTGTTACAAAGTATAGTCTGTTCACGATGAAGTGGGCACTGTTCACATTATTCCTTCGTCTGTTTTGCAACCGTTTTTACTGATTTTAATATGAAGTCTTAAGCAACAAAAACAGTGTAAACGTGTTACCGCTCAAAGCTTAACATCTGTGAGTCCAATAAAATATATTTCTTATTTACTATAAATTCTGCTGAGTGTTCAGTTTACTATTCAAATCTTATCATCTTAAAACTCCTAGAGTCGTGTTGTGGAACAGACGTGTGTGTTTTCTACTTTGCTAGGTCGCCGTCGGCTGTAGTGTCTAAAAAATAAATCTAGTCTAAAAACTACTTAAGGGCCTCGCCAGCCACGCGCTTAAAATGCGTTGCAGCGTGTTCGTAAATACGTTTTTTTTTTTTTTTTTTTAAGAAACTTTTCCACATATGCTCATTGTGTCTATGTACGGAAAGAAAATACACTCCAAATGGTGACTGAAGAGTCGATTAGAAAAATCATTACGGAGCTCCTCAAAATGGCTAAAAACAGCTTTTCCAACCTGTTATATCTGAAAAACTTGTCACGGTATTCATGTGAAAGGGTCACCACGGAAAGTATCAGTCAGGTGAGTGATCTACGATACTACTGCACACCGTTTCAGTGTCTTGCTGTAGAGGCGATATCGCGCCAGATGAGCCGGTCAACATCGCCCTTGGAGTCGTGCCTCACTCACACTAACACACGGCAACCAGGCGGGCGCCTTAACGCGTCTACGTAGCGTCACCTGCGAGGTGACTTCCTAGATAGTGCTTCATCGCACTTGTACACGTGATCCTTATTCTTATTTGTAACCGTATTGACTTATATTATCGTGTTACTTTCTGTTTCATAGTTCAGGTTGTCTTCATACAACTGTTTTTCTTCTATTGTGCATTTAATATATTGTGCTCAAAATCTTGGGCATCTTGATATTTAGTCTTATTTATTCTAAATGTTATTCTTATTTTTCAGCTTCTCTCGGAATCCTGTTAATATAGTTTGTATTATATGTGATGTCTTTACTCTTATATTGTTTAAATTACGACATAAATGATTATGCTATTTTCAGTTTTCTCATAGTATATTGCTATTTCAGTTTTTATTTTTATTTTTAGTATTGCCTTATATTTAAGTTTTTAATGTCATAAAATAATCGTAAATTGTAGACAGTTCTTATGGACCAGTTTAAGACAAGGCGACATTGCCTTAACTGCGCCATTATTAAAGTAATCATCTTCTTACTATTAATATTATTACTATAGATTGTATTTGTTTCTGTGAGGCACACCGTCAATGGAACGGTACGGGTTACCGCTGACCGGCGTATACAGGATGTCCAGAAACACACATATTCACACCACGCGAATTCTGGGCTAAATTGAAGACGAAAATGTAAGTGGCATATTGTAGTACGAAGACATTTTACATGCACATGCAACAATAGCACTGTACTTAGTCCCCTCTTGCACTCCACAGTTATCTTACTGCTACTATTCTGACCTGCATATTATGGGTGCAGATGCAGTTAATTATATGTTTACTCGACGTAACATACATAAAATAATACCTGGACGTGGCGTGCAAGAGGGAAATTTCCCCGTGCAGTGTTGCCACATTGTTAGAGATGATGGTTTATCGCGGGAAAACTTGACTATTTGCTAGGCTTCAACGTACGTTCAGCTTATCAAAATAATACTGGCTTTTCCTTGTACGTGAAGCTACTGCCCTATTTGACCTAGCCAATAAGAATACCGCTATTATAATATTTGATGCATGTTATTGGTCTGTAGACAGCTACGTTGTGTCAGTGTTTTCAAGGCTATGTTGACACAAAACATTTTCGCGATATACCATCATCTCTACACATTGTGCATGTAAAATGCCGTACAAAATTTTGCCATTTTTTATTATTCTCGTCTCCAATTTAACACAGGATTCACGTGTGTGATTATTATGTTGTTTCTGAGCATCCTGTATATTGTATTATCGCCTCAAAACCTTCAGCCATTCACTTGCGAGCATTAGTCTACTCTTGTTCTTTTGCAAGTAAATTTTGCGTTTTCTTGTGTGTTACAACATATAAATTCAGCTTTGCTGTAGATGATTGGAGATTGATGATCCCAACAGATTCTTCGTTGATAAACTCTTCTTATCCCGATTTCAGTCCCCGGCAAATAATTTGAAATCTCGGTTACCTATCTCGGGGTGGGCATTTCACTTGCTTTTGTCCTAATTTCTTGGACAAATTCTGCCGTGTCACGTTCATCGTCTCTCGGGGTCGTCATGATAATCGCCTGTTATCTGACGGGACCATCTTCATCTCCCTCCTGGAGCAGGTAGTGTGGCCGAGGCTCCTTAATTCGATACACCCCTCCGACGTCGACGGACCCAGGGCAGGTCCATGAATGGGCCGAGGGAGGCTGTGTGTGTGTGTGTGTGTGTGTGTGTGTGTGTGTGTGTGTGTGTGTGTGTGTGTGTGTGGAGGGATGATATATGGGCTGGTCACGTCCCCTCGCTGCGTCTTTGTGGCGAGGTGTTGTAATCTGTACTTCTGTTCGCGTCTCAATGCTATCAGAACGCGATCAAGGGGCGCGCGCTCTTCGAAGGGGAAGTTTTTTTTATGACGTCGCCAGTTTGTTTGAAGAGGCGACGCGTGGTCGCGCGAAGACAAACACACCTAGGGGACATAATTCCCCTCGCTTCCTCCCTCTGACTCGCGTGCTAGTGGTACCTAGAGTTGTCAGTCCTGCGACATGAGCGCTGCCACGCGTACGACCCTGCAACTTCGCGTCTTTCTTCTCATTATGTGCCTCCCTCCCTCCTTTGTCATCCTTCCTAGGACTCTCGTTCTTCCGGCAACAGTTTCTTTTCCTATCTAGTTCCCCCTACTCCACCTGTTCCATTGGGCATCAGGTTTTACTGTCCCACCAAGAGGCAACATATTTTCCCAATAATTTTTATTAGGCGGTCACTCCAGTGTTTCAGGCGCAGGTATGCAACAAGCATGAACCCCATATAAATCAAGATTAGTCTTACTATCGCTATAGCAATAAGGGTATTATTCATATGACCATTATCTCCGAATAAAAACGGCTGCATCTTTAATATAACGCGAACTGCGTTCTGCAAAATCAAGTACAACGAACGGGTACATTATCAACGTTATACAAAAAAAAGTTTTGTAGAATTTGTAGTTAACCGTTCTTTGCACTATATTTTGCCGAACGCAGCTAAAATAAGAACGACTGTGTCTGTAATAAAACGCGAAGGTAATGTTGATATGTGTAATACTCTTATTGCTATAGTGATAGTAAGATTAGCCTTGGTTTATATGGAGTTAATGCGAGTAGCATACATGTGCCTGAAACACTCTTAACTTAACTCTAGAACCTCTCATTTACGCTGTTTCCCGAATATGATTCTAAAGTTTGAAGGGAACGACATCATAAAATCGTCACATAGTTTTTTTTTTTTTTAATATAACACTTTTTAAATTATATATCGTTGGTTCATTATTTCCTCAAAGGAAAATTATTAAATGAAATAATTATCTAAAACCGTAAACTACAATATTTGTTTTTCGAAGAAACCGTTTACATGTTAAAGGCAATTTTCAACATGACTATTTTACGGCACATGCTACCTTAGCGACTTAAAAAAAATTATACTCGCAAAAACATCACAAACAGTGTACCGTGGCTTGGCGTTCAGAAGTCGAACACAGTTTTTTTTTTACCATATAACTTTTTATACACGGGGTGGAATGTAAAATGGTGGAAAAGCTCGAGGGTACACAGGTAGCCAGAACTTCAAGAACGAGTATAGCCCCACCTCTCTATTGTCAATAGTAGGGTCGTATAAGCTGTTCACTTTAAAGTGCCCACACATGATGTTAGCTTACTGAAAGCCTTGCATTTGACTTGCAGTTATACACTTGCTTCGGTAGGCTTACTGCAAGCCTTGCATTTGACTTAAGCTTTTATGCTGGCGTAGGTATTATTAAGCTTGACAAGCTTTCTGCAAGTGTATTTAAGAAAAACGCTTGCAGTTAAACTTCTTGCAGGCTTGTGTTAAGCTTGATTGCTTACAAGTTAACCTTTAATGATTAGTATGTAAGCTTGCAAAACTATAAAAAAGTGTCAACTAGGTAACTTGTAGCAGACTTGCTGCAAGCCTGCTTGTCAGCTTACATTTCACTTTATTTTGGCTTGCCATAGCAAGCCTACTCACGAGACTTGCTGCAAGCCTGAATCAAGCTTGCAGCAAGTTTATATTTCACTTTAATTTAACTTGCCATAGCAAGCTTGCTCAGAACTCTTGTTACAAACCTGAACCAAGCTTGCGACAAAGGTGTATTTGACTTCAATTACACTTACATAGCAAGACTGGTCATGTGATAAGCTGCAAGCATCCTGTCCCCTATACTAAGCCGATATTGCATTGAAATTTTCCTTAGCAATCTTAATTCATGAAATATTTTCTGTGCCATCAATAATGATCGAACTTGAGATTTAAACTGAACCTTGTAAATGAACAAGCGCTTTAAATAGTAACACTGTTTCATATGCTACCAAAAACAACTATTACGATATTATGTATAACTACAAATAAACTGATATCCTTACCGTTGTTAGTAAATTCACGAACAACAGCATTTTCGTAACAAAGTTCGTTATCTTACAACCGACTCTCACTACTACACCAGTTTTAAGAATTCGCAATAGTCCAGTGGTTAGCATACCTGCTTTGAAAGCAAGGGGTCAGTGGTTCCAATCTTGGCACAAGAGCCGAAATTTAATGTTTAGTAATTAACATCCCAAGTCGATGAACAAGCAATATTTAAGATGTAAATTTGAATGATAGTGACAATATCGCAAAAAATAAAATTTTGATTTATTCTTCAGGCTGGCAAATTAAGCTTGCAGCAGTCTTGCAAATTAAGCTTGCAACAAGCTTACAAATCAAGCTTGCAGCAAGTTAGAAATGTGTAAACTAGGCAACTTGCAGCAGGCTAGTGACAAGTTTATTGGCTTGCATTTCATGCTTGCTGCAAGGTTACTGGCTTGCATCGGCAAGCTTGCTACAAGCTTGTAGCAAGTTTTTTCTGCTGTCTGGGTGAGAACTTCCCAATTCTTAAAATAATTAATAAACATTATTTATTGGGACTATAGAAGTAAAGTATAGTTTCGAGACTTATGAAATATTAACACTTATTTTTAGTTGCGTGGAAGTTTCCGTATTTAAAATTGTAAAGATGGAGGCTCACTGAAAATTGTGAGCAGTGTTCAGTTTATCCTGAACAGCCTGTACAACCATAGTGAAGGCTGAGTGGCTGAAAATTGTGAAGCGACTGTAAAACTACGTCTACTACGAATAAAACATTAACCTTCCTGATTGTTTTCAGATACATTGTTCGTACGCAGACAGATAAGTATGACCACAATCGGATCGCATATGTTGAAAACATGGAGTCGGCTCCGTTAGTATGAATGTTTCTGTACTTTTACGCCGGTAGCGTCTCGCCTCCAACTCGGGCGACCCGGGTTCGCTCCTGGATTTTTCACATGCGAGAAACGTGGCAGACGTTGCCGTTAGTTGGACAACATAAGCACCACCACTTTTAGCCATTATTCCTTTAAAAGCAAAGTCTGTTACTGGTGACTGCATACTGAGAAAAGGATTACACAAACAACGTTGGTGTCCACGCACAAAACACCGGGAAAATGAGGTACTACAGGAGTAGATACAGAAGACGTTACTGGCCCAAGAAGGTGTTAAAGACTTTGTTGAGCTTGGGTAAGGATCTTCAGTGTAGTAGTGATACTGCTATTTTTCAACGTTAAGGCGTTTAGTTTTGAAGAAAGTAGTGCTTTGTTAAAAGTTATGTGTATGTTTGCTTTTAGAGGAATAACGGCTTAAAGTGGTAGTGCTATGTTACAAATAGCGTTTTATTAGAAAGTAACTAGTGTAAGTAATGGAAGTGTTAATTATATAAATGATGTTGATAATCGTTATTTAATATGTTGAAAAACGTTTAGTATTTCTGAGACTAACCCGATAGTACTGTTACAATTAATGTTTCACAAACTCCGGTATTGTTCTCTCTCTTACACACACATTCTATGTATATATACGTATACAAGGGAACCCTCTGTGTGACAAACTCGGTCACATGTGACGAAGGCTGACCGCGGCCGAGTGGTTTTTTTAAGCTTCCTAGGTCAAATTAGCAGTTGAGGGCCGCTTCCCTCCTCCCTCGACACAATACCAGCTACATGTCCAAGGGGGCAGGGAGAGGCTGGACCAACAAGGGGGCGTAACTGACTAATTCCGCCGACGGCGACACACCTGGACGCACGCTTTGGCGGCGACACGCTGTATTACCGGCGGCGACAACGGACGGCTTTTGCGACGGGTGTCGTTGGCCCGTGGCCCTGTTTTAACACCCCTCCCTCTCCCCTCCCCAAGAACTCTTTTCTGTTTAACGCTTAACGTCTCCGACGACGCGGTTGTAAATTAAACAGCTGTTCAAAGCGTTTTCCAAGACCTTTTGTGGGGGAGCGCTGTTGTTTTTTTTTTTCCTTTCTCGCCTTGTTTCTCGTTGTCGGCGTTGACACCTCCAGACGGGACGCGCACTGCCGACAGACGACGGTGCGGGACAAAATATATTTCCCTCCTCGGACGCCGTAAAAAAATGAAGCAGTCGCCGTATTAGCGTGACGCGGGTTTAATACAAGCGGGAGAGACGATGAGGGGAAGTATTTTTGTACTCGTTATGATATACTTGTGACTTTATAACCTGCCAAGCTCCTCGTCTCCTGAGTGTGCTAGCCACCA
>PNEQ01105571.1:12382-30001 GCA_003012365.1 Medauroidea extradentata | reverse complement strand
GGGTCGCTACACGGACGGCGAGAGCCGCCTCGTCTCGACATGCCTCGGTTACGTTATATCAGCAAGACGAGACCCTTCCTCTCGGGGAGATTGGCTTACAATGAGATAGGGGAAGGACAAGGCAGATGGCTCGCACCCCCACCACTGCGACTTCCTCTAGACACGTCACTGTGATGAACCGCGCCCCCGGCCCTTAGCCGCGCCTCTTAGCCTACTCGAACACGTGGCACGGAGAGCTATCTTCAAGTTTACTACCAGCCCCCGTAAGTCTTAACTCATTACGCTTCGTATTATTACTTTGTTTCAAGTACTGCAACAAGAAAATATAGAGTCCAACAAGTATACATGTTTCCTTTTAATAACCTATCTACTGGAACACAGATGAGTTGTTTGCTCGTCCCTGGCACAACGCTAAAACAAATCATAAAATATAGGCGTGCTAGCTGCGACTAATTAGCATTACCCAAGGAAGCTCATCACTTTCATGTCTGCCTTGAACACCACCGACTAGTAAGCAACCTGCAGTACGTAAACAAGTATACGCGGAAGAATGGCTTATTTTAAGTAGGCTTATATCTCCTCAAAGATGTCTTAGAGTTAGGTTTCAGAATACTATACACAGAGACAAGTGCCACAAGAGGACTCGGCCATGGCCCATGCTAAGGAACCATCCCAGAATTCACCTGGAACTATGCAGGGAAACGGGAAACATGGAAAACCGAAAGCATGATGTCGTGACCCAGGAATCGAACCCGAGTCCTGACGAATGCGAGTCTGAATCCCCTCCCCCAAATTAACCTTTTATTTCTTCCAGTGTCGTGAAGACTGCAACGAAAGAGTTGCAAGCCTAAACAAATATTGCGAATCTGAAGAAAATAAACATTTAACAGGTTTCGCGTTGTTTTTTTTTCCTTCCGAAAAGCAATAATTTTGCTATTATTAGAGCCCGGTAATTTTCGCGAAAAGAATTTTGCAGCACTTTGTTTCAGTGCCTTACGTGCGCACCTGCATCTCTGCTATGTGGTCAGTGATTGGATGCCGTAACACCCAGCGTGTGGAGGTTAAACCCGCAAATCACAGACGTGATGTGTGGCAGTTATCCGTGTACTGATTGGCACAGTCAAATGAGTAACGACTCTGCACAGAAACACTCTGTCAATAGCCATGAAGTTGAACTGCAGGTGTGCACGTAAGACACTGAAACAAAGTGGGGCAAAAATCTTTTCGCGAAAACTACCGGGCCCTAGCTATTATGTAGCCTACTTAGAATAAAGAAATGTAGCAACGATGATACAGAGCGTCATAACATTTTTGGTGTTTCCTCTAATCCTCACAACCCTCTTCTAAACCGGTTTTACCTCGCAGCCAGGGCACACAATCCTTTCAAATTATGTCCAGGCGTCTGTTACTCAACCCTCTTTTCTTATCTTATGTTTTGTGATCTGTAGTCTATAGTCTTATTTTACGGCATTATTTTCTCCGCCAGGTATTACTAAGACCGTGGCCTGGTATAAAGCCAGCTTGAGTTTGTTATTTAAAAGGCGGTTCTCAACGTACGTGACGTCATGCGGAGTTTATGAGGCTGTTACATTGCAATAACGTCACGTATGAACATAACCGCCGCGGGTTTACTTTGACAGCTATTAATAATGTTCACTTGAGGGCATGACTTATAATTTACCTCACTTTCTTCCATGGCTGTGAAGTAAATCATAAGTCCTGATTGTAATATTCCCCCTAGGTTAGTTTAAAGTCAATACTTTTTGTTACAAATCTGCCAACGCGACAAGCATTAATCACAAATCGTGTTATCGCAATAACAAAGTTTATAATAATTTTTCCAAAGGCTCATACGCTAGGTTAAGTCGCTTTGTCAGTTCTATCACAGTTATTAATTGGCTTTAAACTAACCCGGAGGCAAAAAATATAATCAGAATTCTATTTACTTTATAGACTGTCTGTTTTATTCATGATGTAATTTTATTACGCTTTCCTTATTTAGATTTCGACTCAAAATGACGTCAATTTACTGCCTTAATATATGTTTGTATCAAAGCAGCCATTTGTAGGGACCTGAAAAATTCGCGTTTTCTTTTAGGCATAAGCTAGGATTCCAGCAACTGTAGGTAAGTGTCGCAATTGGTCCTTGATTTATTTAAAACCTCGTGTATGTCACTGAGCCTATAATACAAATGTAACTTAATGCGGACCCATACCACTGTGTCAGCGAGCAGCTAATAAACAGCTACTGTTTGCTGGAGTACACATACATTCTTGGAGGCTAGCCTAAAACTCAGTGAACCCTCGAATTTCCCTGTCTCCATCCATCAGTATGGCGTTTAAAGATATCAAATAGAAAATGTTGTGTTCATCCAACGCTTCCTAATTTCTAAATATTATGTAACTTAAACTGTTCAATATTGTTCTAAAAAGGTACCGTAACTATAGTGTTTTGTTTGCCATATTCATTTATTACATTTCAAGAACTTAACTTTAATACATCCTCAACTCTCATTGTTTTCTCAACGTTGCATATGCACACAAGAGACTTAAGTTCTCGACCGACAGTCGTGATGTAAAAACACTATAGCAACCGCGACCACGGAAGTCGCTATAAAACACAACTAAAAGCATGTCGTATAAATGACGAGCAGAGACTTTGGTGAGCGACTAGAAGAAGTCCTCAAATTGCCATTTATGAGTGTTTTCGTTTTATTGGAAACAAATCAATGTACGTTAAAATGATTTTTTCATGGACATTAGAAAACGTATGTCAATGTTCGTACGTTTTAGACCTTTAAATTGAAGGTAAAAGGATGAGAAAGAAAACGAATTTAAAAAATATATGAAGTCTATTTATAGGCAATTCAGAATAAAATGAGTGCAATAAAAAACCCTGCTAAATTTTTATTTTCAACCAATTCGTATCTTTCCGCGCGTAACGGCTAACCAAGGGAAATGTTTAACCTCTCTGAACACGTCACTTGATGTTTGCGTGTGTAAGATAAGTTGTTGCAATCAGTAGGAACCTATATAGTATAACGCACAAAGTTAATTAATTACGAAAAACATAAGTATGTATATTTATGTCGATTTTATTTCAGTATTGTTGAATTAAACTAGGAAAAACACGGAACTATATTCAGCTATTCGCTGCCAACAGTACAAGCAAAAAGGTAACTGTGGTACATGTTGGATTCTATGCAGCAACTGCTAGAGATATTTTTCAAAGGTTACATTTTTAGTGCTCACTTTATCCCGAATGAACTATAATCTTGTATGTCTTTCCCAACAGGAATAAGGAACATACGAGCGCAGTCATACAGCTAGACATGCTGGACACAAATGTGTGTGTTAATAAAATGGCACATCCGCTTTGACTTTTGTCTACATCTAGCACAACGAGCGAGGCAATGGCCTGGGTTTCCTACGGGTTCTAAGGCCGGCTCTTGTTCACTGACCTCTTATAACATCGCCTCTAACAGCAAAGTGCCCAACTGACGCTAGTCTTTTCCCTCGAGGTCTCTATCTCTCGCGAGGATGACGTGACGTGAGCATGGCGCAGCGGTGGAATGCAAGAGCGGGATATCTGAAAGTATCACGAGAAAACCCACCGGTCATCAGCAACGTAAGCCATGTTCCCTTTATGAGAAAACTGGGAGCGAACCCCGCCGGGAATCCAACCCGGCTCGTACACAAACAAATCTTGTGAACTAATTCAGCAAGGACAACCACAACTTCTCTTCTTGGAACAAGGTCATGAGTTATCCTTCCAGCAGAAGAATAAAAAAAAGGGTCTATAAAATGTAATATAGATCAGCTCGCACGCGGTTAACTCTTTATTACTGCCAGATATATTTGAAGCACAGCCAGTCTTCTGAAACTTCCGTCGTAAACATGGGAACTCCAGCGGAGGGGTTTTCACGCAAAATATATGACTACATGGCGACCTAGTTACTTCAAGCGAACACTGTAACAAATGTAATGTAAAAATTACCTCTCATACAACGGAAGCAAATGGCGTTTAAATACAGGTAAACATTACTTGGCAAGGATAACGAGAAAATCCACGATATTTGATGCAATATATATTACTTTACGAGAATGAAATAATTACACAATTTAACAATGTACGGAAGAGCATATCTGACTTTACTATTTTTATATGTGCGCCTTATTCAGTACGCTACCGATACTCTTAACACTTCCAATACATGTATTGTTGGAGAAGTACCCCGTGGTGAGTGAAAGAATGTTTTACACGAAACTGTTGAACTTATGTCCAATACGTAGCGACCGGGAAATTTCACGAAATCAATGACCTGCAGGCTAGAATCCATTGTACTGTGCATATTCAAGCCCCGACTATTCGTTCATTTTCTGTTGTTCCACTGAATAGCAGCTAGTTGACAAATAGTCAGGGCTTGAGTATGCATAGTACAATGGATTCTAGCCTGCAGGTTATTGAATTCGCGAAATTTTCCAGTCCCTAGCATTACGTGCATCTAATGTAAACACATATTTCAAACTGCATTCCTATAATTTAAAAAAAAATTCAGCAAGCTTGTTATAAACATGATCGTACGGCCTCTAAAAAATGCTATAAACGACACTTTTTTAAAAACTACATTTAACTCCAAAAAATACCACCCAGAATCGTACGTCACAAAACTAGAAGCCTGTTTTTGGCCTTTACTACATAAACCAACAAATTCTAGAAATTTAAATTGAGTCAAACAAAAACAAATAAGGCTACGAAAATACTACATGCCAGTCTAGCGTGTCGCGAGTTGAGGCGATGTGGTTCTCGTCGAGCATTGCTCCTCTATTATTTGTGTCCACAGTCTCAGGAAAATACATACTATATATATATATATATATATATATATATATATATATATATATATATATATATATATATATATATGTGTGTGTGTGTGTGTGTTTTATATATTCACACATACACACACGTTGTTATTACGGACTATGCATTTAAGTTACTGGAAGGATCCTGTGTCATTTATACGCTATTTATGTATCTAGATACAGTCACAATCTACAAATACCTAAACTTTTAGGTGTGTGTATATACATGTATATGTATATATGTGTGTGCGTGTGTTTGTGTGTGTACAGGTTGACCAGAAACAAACGTGTACCGAATCCTGGGCAAAATTGAAGACGGAAATGTAAGTAGCAAAATGTACGACGATATTTTACGTGCCCAAGGTGGCAACATAGCTCTGTAGTTAGTTCCGTCTTACGCTCACAGATATCTTAGTACTACTGTTCTGAGTTGAGTCCAGGTTAAAATCCTGAACAGTCCGAACACTATTCTACGTTTACTTGACTTAACATACATAAAATAATACCTGGGCGTGGAGCGCAAGAGGAGACTTTCTTCGTACAGTGTTGCCACGTCGTGCACGTAAAATATTGTACAATATTTTGCCTCTTACTTTTTTATGTTTAATTTAGTATGCTTATTATGCGGTTGTTTCTGGACGGCCAAAACGGGAATCGACCCTGGGTCGTCGCGAATGTGAGTCCTGTAAGTTATAATTACTACGCCACTTGACTCGGCGACCTGAAAATATGAATTTATCTTCCACATATAATTCCTGGTAGAGTACCTACACCTTTGGCACTGTTGCCAGGTGGAGCAGGCAGAGAAGATACCTTGGCGCAAGTCGCGATAAATTCATCTTCTTATCCATATGATTTCAGAGACCCGGAAATTTCGCGTATTAATTTGATAAGACGTTACATTCCAAAATCATGGACACGTTCGTAACTTTTGCGGTACGATTGGGTTACAGTTAATGAAATTCAAACTTGACTGTGAACCAATAGCAGATCGACATCGAACACTCACCGACTCCCAAGCTACCTTGTATGTACAACTGGCCACTCACTGGAGCAGCAGTCAATGAACTAGTATGTGTACACGGGACTGTGGAGTCCAGCCGGCTGGTCTTTGAACCCGTGACGTTTCTAAGACACACCCTTTAAAAAAAATTCCGTGGCACATCGTATTTGAAACCACCGTGGCTCAGGTGTGTTCCCATGACTGGACAATTCGAACCCCTATGTGTTCAGGAGCCCCCCTTAAAGCCCGGCCATTCAGATTGGCACAGACCCGAAAATGTCTCGGGTTCAGTTGGTGACAAGTTAGATTTTTAAAGTCATAATTGTGTGAGTTACTTCCTCGATTGGGTTACCAGTTATTAAACTTGTTCTTGAGGGCTCTGAACCGGGTTACTTATTGGGGTTATGTATTTCTGGTTGGTCCTGTCTAGTAGAAAGACAGTTACGTGGATCATCGCGGAATAAAGCTTCCAGCGTGCATATTATATATAGGCATCTATAATGTGCTCAGATTGCAGACGTAACCATAGTACAAAAACATAAAATTACTTTTCTCGTCTTTTCTTCGGCTGTTCGTTTAAAAATACTTATGTAGCAAGTTAGAACAATCCCTGGTTCGTCATGGTAGCCTGTTTTCTGGTGTTTATGGCAAAAATGTCTTGGCAACTCAACTCTAGGACGATCCCCTAATGTAACAATTTCCAAGAAAGTCTTGTTAATGCCGGGAACTTACTAAATGAGCCTGTTATTCTGGTTGTGTTTTCCGCGGCTTCGTAAATATCGCGTGTTGGATGGAAATAACCCGTCCTTGTAGGGAAACAAACGCCATATCTAAGAACATCAGCTTGCTTATAGGAACTCGAGCCTTCCTTGGACGTCGCGACGAGATACAGTAGGTCTTCTCCCAGGCTTACTGGCGAGCGTCACGCCACGACAATACATATATCTCTGTGCAAGTCAAGCCACAACGCAAGGGGTGGAGTTCCGCGTATCTGATCCCGCACGACATCAGGTCCGTGAACTTCATCACAGCGCATAGTACTAAACACAATAGAGATCAATACTGAACAGCTCTATGCTAGCAAAATAGCGACGCGTGCGAAAAATAACCTAGTGGAAAGAGGCGGAACTTCTGAATACATTTATGCTGTTTTATTTATGGTAATACAAATCATATTCCGTATAATACATGTTTGGCGTACTATGGGTTTGGTTTTAGTAATTTACTTTCTGTTGTGGCACCGAAAAGTAGTACTAAGTCGAGAAAAGAAATTTTTCCTTCACATTGCTATGTTGATGGCGTAAATTTCGATCTCATAAAAACAAGTGTGCTGTTATCTTTTGGCTTGTGGTGAAAACACAATTAATGTTATCGTAGAATTGCACAATATGTCCGGTATTTGTATATAAAGTATAGTGGGTGGGGGGGATCAGCCGGACAAAACAAGGGAGTAAAGGGAGACGAGATTACCCCGAGCAGTAGCGAAGCCTGCATGTGTTCCAAGAGCAGCTCTACTTGTCAATAGAGACCCCTGATTTTCGCGAAAATATTTCTTCACCAACTTGTTCCAATGTCTTAGTTCCATCTCTGTAGGGGGCCGCGGTGGTCGAGGAGTCAGAACTCTCGCCTCCCACCAAGGCGATCCGGATTCGATTTCCGGGGGGGTCGGTCCACGGATTTTCGCATGTTGGAATCATGCCGGGCGATGCCGCTGGTCGGCGGGTTTTCTCGGGGATCTTCCGTTTCCCCCCGCCAATTCATTCCGGCGCTGCTCCATACTCACATCATATCACCATTCACCAGCGCTAAAGACCTCGATGTTAAGCGCTGACCAAAACCTCTTCACTCACTCACTCACTCCACCTCTGTAGCTCTGCTTCTTTGTTATTGGCAGAGTGTCTTTGTGTAAAGATCTTTCTCAGTTGACCCTACCAATCAGAATAACGTTACTGCGAACAACACACGTCCGTGAGTTGCAGCCAATCACTGATCATGAAGCAGAGCCGCAGATGTGCACACGAGGCACTGAAGCAAACTCATACAGAAATCTTTCACCAAAAACAAGGGTCGCTATTTATCAATAGTGACCTGAAAAATTTGCGTTTTCTTTAAAGCACAAGCTAGAATTCCTCCAACTGTAAGTTCGCGTCACTTTCACAATTGGTCCCTGATTTGACATCTCGTGTAAACCGCTGAGCCAATAATAAATATGTAACTCAATGCAGGCCCATATCACTGTATCAGCGAGCAGTTAATGAACAAATGTTGTTTGTTTGAGTGCACAAATATTCTTGGAAGCTAGCCTACAGGTCAGTGAACCCGCGCATTTATCCGGTCTCTACTTATCAGTGACTACACACCAGTCTTAGCTGTCTGTGGAACAATAAGACTCAGGGGTGTACGTGTAATTTCCTACCAGTGGTTCGCAACAAGCAAGAAACTAATTCTCCAATCACTCTACTGGCTGATTCATGCAGATATGTTAATAACTAGACACCTGCACATGTCTCGTTATTTTCTGATTGTAGACTAGACTGCAAGCTGTTGTTCACTTCATCGACGTCTTCCAATAGCGTACAATGATGCGGCTTGTAGCGGAGAAAACTTATTTCCAACAACTAAAATTCCCACAACAGAGGAACAAACCGCATGTAAAGCAGTAAATACTAAAATGACATCACATGGCAGGTGGCTAATGAATAGGGGCCGGAAAATTTCGCGGATTCAGTTACCTGCATGTTAGAATGTACTGTCTTGTGCATACTCAAGCCCCAACAATTTCTCTACCAGCTGCTACTTAGTGGGACAACAGACAACGATCGAGTATACGGGGCATGGATATGCATAGGACAATGGATTCTAGCATGCAGTTGATTGTATTATCAACATTTTCTCTTCGACAAAGCATAGGATATATTCTTGGTAGACTACGTCACATAAATAATAATGGAATATTCAGTTAATTTGTCATTCAGAATAATTACAAGAGAATTCTGTAAAGTTAACCTGTAATTCTTTTGCACTTATTCTGCATGACAAATTAATGTGATTTTCTATTATTATTTATGTCAAGAAGTTTCTTTGTCGAAGAGAAAATTTTGCAAATACAATTTGAATAAATATTATGGCTCAAAAACTGATAATACAAAAAAAACTGTGTAAGATTCCCACGTAAGGAAGATTTCAGAGCATCAAGATTGCTGTGGGCTCCGAACCTCTAAAGACAAACGACGCTCAGTGATATTTTGACTTCTACCAAAATTTTAAATTTTGACTTTAGTTGTAGCATCTCCAGTCGCCCCGTCTCGAAATCGTGACATCTCGAAGGCGCTCAACATTCTGCAATTTTAATATCTCCTACTTACGCCCACTTTTGAACCTTCCTAGATAGGCTGCGTTTGTGTGTGTGAGGCAGGAGCGGTAAGGTTGCCACTAACCGTCGAATGTAATGCATTATCGCCTGTAGCCTACATTCTTTTCTAGCTGTGATCATGAATTAATAGTTTAAAATAAGTAAATGAAGAAATATACACCACAAATAAATAAATAAATATATATATATATATATATATATATATATATATATATATATATATATATATATATATCACCTTTAACGAAACATATACAAAATAATACCTTGGCGTGGAGCGCAAGAGTGGTCTTTCTCCATGCAGTGTTGTCACATTGTCACGTAAAATCACGTCGTACCACATTTTGCCACTTACATTTTCGTCTCCAATTTAGCCCAGGATTCGCGTGGTGTGGTTGTTATGTGTTTGTTTATGCACACGCTGTACATATAACCATAGGATAATCTCATATTCGTAAGGCTACACCTGAAGATAATTGTTTATGACATAAAATTTGATGTTAACCTTGGAACTTTTAAGCATCGAGTTCGTAGTTAAAAATTACTTTTAGAGAATAGTGAAAAAACTAAGAGATATTTGCTGCAGAAAAACCACCAACGGTAATTGTTTACACCACAGCAAGCTACAATTAATGTAGGAAACATTCTTGCTGAAGCTAAGCTATGCGTTATAATTAAGACCATCACTTTTCGCGAAAAGAATTCTGCCCCAGTTTGTTTCAGTGCCTTGTATGCACACCTGCAGTTCTTCATAGTCAGTGATTGGACGTATTAACTGTCACGTGCCACATGGTTCTACCCACAAATTACAGACGGGCGGTGATGCCGTAAACTTACCGTGATTGATACATTAAAGTAGGAGGCGTCACAAAGAAACGCTGCGAATATACACGAAGCAGGGCTACTGGGTTTCCGTTAGGCACTGAAACAAACCGCAGGGCAAAATTCTTTTCGCGAAAAATTCATGGTTATGAGTTATGATGATTGCAATTAGTTAAGGATTCAACTCAGAACGGTTTTAAATGATGCTACCGTAGAATACTCTTTAAAATAAATAAAAAAAAATATATATATATATATACACACATATATATGTGTGTGTGTGTGTAAATAATTTTTTTATATCTCAAAAAGCCTGAAGATTCAACGACTAGAAATGACGGAACAATAAACACAGTCGAGCCATGAGCCGCTGAACTCCCCCGTAACTGCCCAAACACTTTCATTCCAAAGTTGCCCCCTCCTTCCTCCTAGTTAGCTCACAAGGATCAAATTACGATCGCATAAACGTCCAATTACGAGTGCGTTTCGTCCTCTTACGCAGTCACAATGACCACGAGAAGTTAATGTCAGATAACACAACAAGACGACCATCGACCAATTCAGTCAACATTCCGCCTCCTCCGACCGCTTCTCATTATTCCGAAACACCCATTTAGACGGCGCTGTAATGGACGCATCTCCTCGGCTGACGTCCGCGTGATTCGACGTCGTCAATACAACTTCTAATGAGCGCAGTTTCCAACACGGGAGACCCCCCCGACTCTTCCAGCCAACATTCCCACTCTCCAAGACGCAAAAGGCAACTGGATCCGAAAAGCGATTTAACTGGCGCGCGCGAGCAAGTTCCTTTCTCTCATGTCGCGCACACGTCCTCGTAAACACTCCTCTCCTTGTTTGGAAGAGAGGCGAGTACAGGATGTCCCAGTGGTGGCGAGGAGGTAGGCGGGAGAGGGAGGATAAACAAGTCGCCAATTACATTGTTGAAAGGCACGAAGAAAAATGTTCTACCTCCGAATGTCACGAACCGTTTATTCATTTACGAAATACAAACGATCGAAACACAAAGTGTTTTATTATTTATCTTTTTTTTCGAGTGCTGCAATAGAGGTTGCCACTTTTTTGCTCCTTGAAAGTTCTTGTAAGGATCTAACAGCCACTTACACAACCAAATCTATTAAAGTTTCTGCAAATCACATTGGCGAGCGTTATATAATAAAAACCTGCGATGTTTCCGGGTGTCTATTCATTAGGGACAGGAAAATTTCGCGAATTCAATGACCTGTATGCTATAATCAAATATCCTATGTAGGCCTATACTCAAGCACTGTATATTCGTTCAGTGTCTGTTGTTCCACTTAGCAGCAGCTAGAGAACAAATGGTCGGGGCTTGAGTATGCGTAGCATAGACGATTCTAACATGTAGGACATATAATTGGCGATATTTTCCCATCCCTACTATTCATATATCGACATAAATTAAGAGTCCCACACAGGTGGCGTATGGTTATTGGATGCGAGCGTTTCCGCTTAGTCACGGAGGCGAATAGTAGAGTATTTGTTCCCAGGCATGTGCTGCTAAGCATGGACTAGTGACTGGAAAATTTCGCGAATTAAATTATCTGTAGGCTAGAATCCATTGTCAAGCCCCGACTATTTGTCGACTAGCTGCTACTCAGTGGAACAGTAGACAACGACCGAATAGACGGGGCTTGAGTATGCATAGTATAATGGATTCTAGCCTACAGGTAATTGAATTGGAGAAATTTTCCAGTCCTTAACTATAGACAGGGAAATGAGTATTTAGTGGGTTCAATAACCTGCAAGTTAGACTCCACTGTCCTATACATACTCAAGCCCCGTTTATTCGTTCATTGTGTGTTGTTCCAGTGAGAAGAAGCCCAATGGACAATGGTCGGAGCTTGAGTGTACACTGGACACTGCATTCTAACATGCAGGTTGTTGAACTCGCGAAATACTCCTTTCCCGAACTATAGAGCCGGTGATTTTCCGTGAAAAGAACAATGCAACAATTTGTTTCAATGCCTTATGTGCACGTCCGCAGCTCTGCTTCATGGTCAGTGATTGGAATTTTTTAACTCTCACACAGACGTGTGGTGTCGTAGTACCATGTTATGATTGTCACAGTCAAATGAGCTACACATCTTGCCTAATGCATTCTGCCACTAACCATGAAGCAGAACTGCAGATTCTCACATGAGTCATTTAAACAATTTGTTGCAAAATTCTTTTCACAAAAAATAACTGGCTCTATGCATAAGACCCGGTAGATTTCGCGAAAATATTCTTGCCCCACTTTGTTTCAGTGTCTTACGTGCACACTTACAGCTCAACTTCATGATTATTGGCAGAGTGTTTTTGTGCAGAATCATTATTAGAGACATGCTAAATTCGCGTTATCATTTGGTAGCAGACTAAACTTCACTTTCCTATACATAACAGAGCATAATATGCGATTCAATTGGTCATGAACTTTTATGTGTTGTCATTTACATGTGTTATGTCTTTACATAGATTGGCCTCTCTACCGTGTAAGCATCCTCCGCGGCAAGTTACGACAATATCGGCCAGCGGAAGACGTCGAACGAGCCTATAGTCACTTGGAGTCTAGTCAGCTGCCGGGAAATAACGCGAATTTTGCATGTATTTAGTCATTATTCATTTGACTGTGCCAATCAGTAGATGGTTAACTGTGACAAATCACGTCTGTTATTTGCGGGTTTAACCTCCACACGTTGGGTGTTACGGCATCCAATCACTGGCCACATAACAGAGCTGCAGGTGCGCACGTAAGGCACTGAAACAAAGTGGTTCAAAAATCTTGTCGCGAAAACTACCGGGCCCTATCTATAAATATAGCCACGGTTTTATGGTGAAAATATTTTTGCAACATTTGGTTTCGATGCGTCATGTGCACGTCTACAGGTCTGCTACATCGCCCGTAATTGGATAATTTTACTCTCACTTGCCTTGGCAAATTACAGACGTAAGGAGTCACAGTAATCTTATTCTGATTGGTGCAGTCAAATGAGAAACGTGTCTGTACAAAGACATGCTGCCAATAACCATGAAGCACAGCTGCCGATATGCACGAGAGTCACTGAAACGAAGTGGGGCAAAAATATTTTCGGGGCAAAAACATGGCCCTATCTATAAGTAACTCGGAGTTGTCTGTGGATCATTAGACTGGTAGATGCAGGTCTGCCAGTATAGCGAACAAGCAGCAAGGTAAGAATTGTCCAGTAATACAGCTTGGTCTTCACACATACCTTTACTGGGTGTGGCCCGCAGCCGCATGAATGACACGTGCTCCATGTGTATATTCTGATTAAGGTTAGTTATGCTACATGTAGGAAAGATCTATAATTAGTGGTACGTCAATTTCGCGGATTCATCTGGCAGCAGCCTAGACTTGTCAGTCCTATACACCCACTGGCCACAATCGATTATCAATTGGTAGGGACCCAAGTTTTTTGCGAAAAAAAATTTGCCTCACTTTTTTTCCGTGTCTTACGTGCACATCTGCAGTTCTGCTTCGTGGTCAGCGATAGGATATTTTAACTATCACTTGCCTTGAGATTATACTGGCAAATCACAGACGTGTGGTATTACAGGAAAATTTTTGTAATTGGCTCAGTCAAATGAGATACGACTCTTCACACAGTGACGCTGCCAATTACCATGAAACAGAGTTGCAGGTGTGCACGTAAGGCACTGAAACAAACCGGGGAAACATTCTTTTCGCGAAAAAACAGAGTCCCTATCTATTGGCTTATAACCGTACAAGCAGGTAGCAAGCGACAGCACTTCGCATTATTTCCTTATTTACTACTGGCTTGCAATAGTCAAACGCGTTTCATAACGGCCGCCAGCAAGTCACAGACATGACAATGAAGTAAACATAATTGGCGTTCAACCTAACCTGGAATGTATCTGCGAAATTTACGTACCTCTATCTATAATACAAGTTTGGCACAGGGAAAATTCTGCTGCTTGAGCGCTGGTATAGGTAAGAAGTGTTAATTGATCAATCACAGAGCTTTCGTAAGTTTCAAGTTACATGAAGTTGATAATTTAAACGACGAAGTTGGTTTATTTCCTACTTCGAACTTAAATTAAACGACCTTTCTCTCTGCCAAGCCTATTTAAATTTAATTTTACTACAGTTTCGTATCATTCTGTTCCCTTAGCGATAGCAGCAAAACTAACAGCACAAATTTAGCCTGTATCAAACTCTCCCATAAGAAAACACATTTTCTTTCAAACTGTATTGGAATTAACCTTAGTCTGATGTACTGTAGTTTACCTCGCTACTGATTGGTCATCTCTCATTTGACTGTACCAATAAGATTACTGCGACATCACATATCCGTGATATGCGGGTAGAACCGAAGACGATGAGATTTAAAATATGTATTGACACACGATGTTGCGAAAATATGTTCGCAAAAATCAGAAGAAAAGTAATGATACAAAACACAAAAATTTAAGATGGTGACTATCACTCACTCTTAAAGCCAGCAGTGTCCACCCCCAAAACAAAGACAAGAAGATAAAGTTATCCACCCCCAAAACAAAATAAAGAAAACTAACTTCCCACCCCCTCTCTCCTAGAATTTTCACAACTGCACTAATAAAAAAACTTGGACCTGACTGAACTGCACCCAACCAATAGGACAGCAGGCAGTGATAAATCAGGCAAAAGGTATTTGACTAGCTACAGAACCTCGTGCGGATAACAAAAGACTTAGTACGCTAAGCCATGCCAATTTGCTTCTGTATGCCTAACTGTTATGAACATTGGTAGCCTACGCTTAATTGGTTATAGAGGCGAACGCCTACATCTATGCAACCTGCCCTACACGCTTGTTATACTGCAGAGTCGTCCAGAACTGTGCATGACAACTTTGAACATAAATTATTACAGAGTCCGGAAAAATTCGCGGGTTCACTGAGCTGTAGGCTAGCCTTCAAGAATGTATGTGAAATCGTGCAGACAGCAGCTGTTTATTAGCTGCTCGCTGACACTGTGAAATGGGTCTGAATTCAGCTACAGTTTTATTATTGGCTCTGCTACTTCCAGGATGTGTCGAGTAAGTTAACTGCCACTTGTGAACGTGATACAGGTCTATAGTTGCTGGAACCCTAGCTTGCGCGTAAAAGAAAACGAGAATTTTTCAGATCTCTATAAATTAATTACGTGAAACTGCTGTTACAGACATAAGCGCGCAGAGGTTTTGTATTACAGTTGTTGTAAATAAACAATGTCTGAAGTTAAAGTATCACAATTATTATTCTTTGTATACTTGTCGTATGACTCGCGTTTATAACCTCATCAGACATGATTACAAGATCGTTTTCCTGTCTGTGTTTGTTCATACTAAATACTTTCGAACAAGTGAACCAAATTTTATCCCATATAGGCCATCTTGACTTATAATTATCAACCACGCCAGGTGATTACTTTCAAAATGACACGTTTATGACTAGAGCCCCTGTTTTGGCAGTTAATGATAAGGTTACAATCTAATTGGTTATTTTAAGAGTTTATCATGTAAGCAGTGCATTCTAAACTTGATAGAATTTTGTCTACATTAATATAAGTCATATACTCGAAACTAACCCCTCTATGATCGTCAAATTTAACGTATAAGAAACCGTCTACTAGACATTAATATATTCAATAAAAAGTCCTGAAATTAAAAAAACAAACCGGAAGCTATATGCACATAGGCTTATTTGATGAGTATGTCATAATCTTCTTAACATATTTTAAAAACGTTGTTCGCTGGCAGCATCTAATTTGAGCTTGAATTTGTAAACTCTAAGTCAACATGGCTTAATCTAACTCAGTATAACTAAACCTAATAAAACCCCTTACACTAAACTAACCTTACACGACTAAGGTAACCTACCCTGAACTAACCTAACCTTGTATTTGACTGGTCTGTATACCAAAAACGAACCGTAATGTTAATTGCAAATTGTTCTCAAATAAAAATAAATAAAAATAAAACTAACATAAACAGTTAAATGAACCTTAATATTCATTGGAAATTGTTTTTAATGTATAATTAAGAAATACTTATTATAAACACATATAAATTAATCAAACCTCACAAACTTTAAACTACTGACAGATTACTTTTTTTTTTCGGAGAGAAAAATGTTACTGGCCGTTCAACAGCGCCGAACCCAGCCGAGCATAGCCGACCACTTCCGAGCAGCGTTGGCACGAAGAGTTGCGTGACAGCGATGTGCAGTGAAGTCTCCGCGTGTATAAATATAAACAGGCTGTCTCACGACAACCGGTCTCGCACGCGAGCGAGGAATTCTGAATGGCCCTTGCTATAGGACATCGCGCTAGTGCCCCTCTCCTTCCCTTTTTTCGTTCTCTTTCTCTCACGAAAGGTCAGGCTGGCCAGAACGAAAGTGAAACAAAAGGAAAGCGGTGTGTCTGGGCCAGTCGGGTATCTGAGCAATAGTAAACTAACTAGCACAAAATTTGGAAATGACGGAAAATTGTGAAAATGTTGGTGGCAAAATATTTTCCAAACTACTGTAGCTGGTTGGACCGCACACGATTTGAATATTATGTAACTATTTAGCGGACGGATAAAAACGTTTAGATGTGGCGTACCAGAAGTCACATTGGCCTAGCCAAATGTGATCAAATGGAACGTCGCGTCGGATGTGTGGATACTACACTGGAGGCTAGCAAACATACAACTTTTCCCGTGATGAATCTTACTCTCTAACCATAAAGAACAGTCAGTATAAACATAACTAAACATAACATTATTTTTTTTAAATTAATTTACTGTGCAAGTATATGCAAATTAGAACAATTCTTTTATACAGAGAGTTCACTTAAAACGAGGTCCAACACAAAAATAACATTTATAAGTAAACCGTACATTGGAAACTGCATTCGTACAGTTCAAGCAATACATTTTCCCTCGCTTTCTCGACATAATTATGTACTGCTCGGAGTCGCCCCTACAAACAAAATATGAATTATGCTCTAATAATTGTGCTACTATCTTTCAATTCGAAATTATTTTAACCACTTTAAATGTAAGAAGAGTGATTTCCTGTGGAGAGCTGCACCTGACTCTACAATATGTACAGTTCCTTAAAAACCGTTATCGATACTGTTCACAGCGTTAAAAATAAGGCTACAGTTTAAATTGTATGAGAAAAGGGAATGTTTATAATTTGTAACAATTCAAAAAGATTCCTCGAATTAAATTTTTCACATGTTTTAAAACATTTACTTAACTGAGTCAATTTTTGGCAAAAAAAAAATAGGCGTATTTCCATAACAGATGATCCAAGAACAACATTTTGCCCAAAAATCTACATAAAACTCATCCGTAGGGCCCGGTAATTTTCGCGAAAAGATTTTTGCAGCACTTTGTTTCAGTGCCTTACGTGCGCACCTGCATCTCGGCTTTGTGGTCAGTGATTGGATGCCATAACACCCAGCGTCTGGAGGTTAAACCCGCAAATCACAGACGTGATGTGTGGCAGTTATCCGTGTACTGATTGGCACAGTCAAATGAATAACGACTCT